>VUQG01029974.1:0-12479 GCA_015106755.1 Etia nguti | reverse complement strand
GCACCAGATTATAAGGCGCACTGACGATTTTTGAGAAAATTAAAGGATTTTAAGTGCGCCTTATAGTGCGGAAAATACAGTAATTGACTTTTCTTTGCTTGGTGTACTTCATCAATAATATCATTTTAGACTAAATTACTGTTACATACTAAGATATTTCTTTTGGAAATCTACTCCAACTATGATTTGATTTAACCAATTCAATTCTGTGCTAGAATATGGAAATTTAAAGTTTTAGGCCATCCTGTCAGGACAAACAGTACCTACCTTCAAATTTGATATTTTGGCAGTTTTGGGAAGAGGTGGTGCACCTATATATTTTCCCTCTTCCATTTTGTGAATACTGTTCAAGTGGTGCACTGACGAGCACACTAAGGAAATAAATAATGTAATAATGACAATGATGTAAGTCTACAGAGCAATAAACTCAATAAAACTCGATTTCTGTTCAGAAACATTGTATGCATATTTAATTATTTCTTTTGAGTATAACAAAAGTTGATTGGGGCAGGGATAGCTCAGTAGGTAGAGTGGTGGCCCCGTGATCGGAAGGTCAGGGGTTCGATTCCCCTGAACAGCTACCCTGAGGTACCCCTGAGCAAGGTATTTTGTTCCAAAATACAAAATACATAGCAGTTGCAAATCCATAATAATCCTTGTTCTTTCTTACTCTGATTGTCTTTGCACCACTTGGTAGCCAAAACCAGCAGCAGAGCTCCTCAGGGTCTTCCAAGCCACAGGATCAATATTGAAACAAAGTGCAGCATTTAACACTGAGAATTAAAGAAGAAAGAATGTCAATAATCTCATGTAATGGATGATAATGTAGTTATAGTACCTCACTGTATAAAATATATAAGAAAATGTATACACAATGTGTTACTTTTTTTTTTTTTTTTTAACTTCAATGGGTTTGTTTATTTAATTTTTTATTACAACAAAAGAGCACCAAAGTCAGAAATTCTGAAGTTCTGAAGAAAGTGGATGGGAGCAATTATTCACTTGAAAACAACCATACATACATTTGCTTTCCTAAAGAACTGAAAAAACAAACAAACAAATAGAACAAACATTTGGATGTGGAATAACATTTGCTTACATATTTTATTTAGTGGAAACACAGCTGGCAGATTTAATCAAAATGTCAATTGTATTTTCACTATTTGCAGATGTTGATTAGAGAATATAAGACTAAATCAGGAGGCACAAACCTGTCTTACCTGACAAAAAAACTGTAGCACTTATTGTCCAGACCATTGTGCTACAACAGACATAAACGACAAAAGAGCGAAGTACTACTTCTGCTGAAAGCATCAGAGGAGTTGAAACCAAAAATGCTGAAATTATAGGGCAACTGATCAAAGCTAGGAGAGTCATTAAGAGGAAGTCTTGTGTAGGAGGAGTTACAATGTTGACAGCACTGTGTTTGATAAGGCACACTAGACTGTGGTGGTGTTGTTTAATTTTGATCAAGTTCTTCAAGCATTTAATTTTTCAGTAAACGACAATAACCCTTAAACTAGCCATTCTGTTTATTATATTAGTTTCTGGACTCCCTGTTCCCTTGAACAGGAGTTGAGGAGAACTGATTAATAGGCTGTTTAGTTTCTTTAGGAGTGGTGAGGAAATCAGTGGAGAGATGCTGGTAAGATTGTCTGGTCGTGTTGGGTAAGCCCAGCTGTTAAGCTCAGGTTTGTCTTACAGTTAATGTCTGTTAAATGCCTTATGACAACACAAGTCAGGGAACTGGGAAAGCTCTTTTAGGTTTCAAGTAGGTTTCTAAAGAGTTAATGGAGGAACACTGTTCAGAAAGCACAAAGTTTTACTAGCAAGAAGCAAACCTAGTTACCACCAGAGTGGTGACATGGTGGAAAACAATGGCACTTGGCATCCAGTCAGCTCACGGGATTTGATCCTCAAATACCCTGAACATGACAGAAGGAGACAAAGTAGACAGAGAAAAAAGCAGGAACAAAACCCAAGCCTGCTCAACCATAACATAAATAAACAAATGAAACCTTCTATCTATTCGTTATTGAGAATATAGTTTCAGTTGTATGGATACAAAGCCTGCCCTCGACTGCACTCTCATTCAGTTTCTGAGTCATAAAATCTGATAATTTGCCTTTAAAAAAAAGAGAAGATGCATGTAGCATGAGTTGGTTGAATAGCCCTGGATTCAATGTGTGGCTACTTCATGTCTATGGCTGAAAAAGATAAATCAAAGTATGATGTTCTATGCAGGTACCAAATGTGCACACTAAGTCAAAATTGAAGCCATTTACTTTAAATATGTCACCATAGCTCACTCATTGTATGTTCCGGTTTAGGATTAAGAAACAGTATTCAGTAATACTTTGAGCATCTAAAACCAATGTCAGAACCCTGCATGGCTGCTAGATGACTAACCAGTTGATTCTGCTACTTTTGACACCTTTTCATATTTGTGTATGCTTACTAGTTCAGTGACTTTCTCAGGAAGTCACCCTCTTTGTCTGCAAGTCCACCACCAGTAAAGTGCACTTTTGTCAACATAACTTAACGCCCAATGATCCGAACACATCTGAGGCGAAAAGTTTCACTTTTTTTTAAGTCTCTCTGTGATTTCTTATGAACTGAGTGTGATAAATGTAAACAGACGCAGAGTGCAGTAAGCCTGACTGTGTGAATGTATAACCTTTGCTAAGCTTGGCATTTTACCTGATTTGAAAAACACAGACTTGCAAAACGTTCTTCATGTAATATTGAATGCTACTACCAAATATTGTTAAACATATTGTTAAACATGACCATTTTGTCCGTCTGTATCTGGAAGTCCCACAGGATCTTAGCTCGGTCACCACCCTTGGGGGCGTCTCCCATTTTGAGCCTCAGGAATATCAGGCCACACTCGGCACAGATGTTTCTGTATGCTATGCAGCCTGTGCTGGACTGTCTCAGGGGCATCTTTACACAGCTTGCACCTGGGGTCTTGCCTGATGTGGTAGACCCCAGCCTCTATGGATCTTGTACTGAGAGCTTGTTCCTGTGCTGCCATGATTAGTGCATCTGTGCTGTCTTTCAGTCCAGCCACTCGTAAGATTTCTGGATGTCAGCCACTTCCTCTATCTGCCGGTGGTGCATATCATGCAGGGGCCTGTCCTTCCATGATGGTTCCTCCTCTTGCTCCTCTTTCTTGGGCTTCTGCTGCCTGAGGTATTCACTAAGCACACGGACAGTTGTGGCCATCTTCCTGATGTACTCGTGGATGTTTGTTGTCTCATCCTAGACCGTGGTTCTGACACTCACTAGTGTATATTACATTTGTTTCTGGCATTAGACAGTTACTTTTACTTTATTTTATTTACTTTTAATATTTTAAGTAATATTTTTTATTCACATTTTGACACGGAAGTTTATATTTTGGTTGGTTCTGTGTTTTTACTTTATTCTTTGCCTGTACTTAATTTGTAAATGTGTAGTATTTTGATACGCATATGTATGTTTTATTAATTTATTCAATTTATGACTGCACCTCTTGGCCAAGAAAGCTGTCTATATTTCCTGGTTAAATAAAATAAACAAAAGTAAATATCTGTCAGCTGGCCTGGGAACCTCTCTGTGTTTCCAAGGCTGAGGAGAGGGAGATCTGGGCTTTCCTGCTTAGGTTGCTCCCCCTGTGACTAGGCCCCAGATAAATGGACCAAAACAATTTATTGCATCTTTAATGATGAAAAAAAATGAGTGGTTAATGTTGATTTCATGCAATTTCATGCAATTATAATGTCTCATTTTGTAATACTGTGTATGTAATACCTAATATATACATTTTATAACATGGAGACTGACTTTACTCTGCTGCTAGAAGTGGGAGCTGGCGCAGGGTTACACTTCCCTACGCTGAACACAACCTCACTTGGAGCAGGTTGTGTTCAGAGTTAAGATTTAAAATCTTCACATTTTCACTAATTATTTTATTTACAACACGTTTTAAGCATAATACAGGCTATCTATTGTAATCTGGTTTACAATTTTTGTATAAGTAAATCACAATTTATGCATAAGTTTTTATGCCGTACCTTATTAAAACCACTGAATTAAGTGCAAACTGTGTGTCACACTGTCATTATTATTTTACTATTTTATTTTGTGTTCTTTTTAGATTTTTAATCACCACGTTATCATCATCATCCGACCTGGGTGTATGGACAGAGTGTGTTGTCAATTTGGACAAGAACAACTCCAGTAAGAGGAAGAGAGATGTTATTGGTAGGTCAGTGAGCTGGGACAGAAGGGTGCCACCTGGTGTGTGTTGGCTTAAAAGTACAAGAGAACACACAGAAACTCAGCCGTAGAGGCATTTGAAAGGAAAAAGTTAGCAGAATTTAGAAGTGTTAACAAAATTACAGTGAACATGTTGTTGTCTCTGGAGTATGTGGCACTCATAGAGATCACTTTTTGCAGAAGAAGAGTCATACGAACCATCAACTGCCTCTTTTTAAGTGAGTGTGCACAGAACCTGAAGCAGAAAGCCAACAGAGAAAGTTGCTAAAGACTATAATGATATCCTATTATCTCCAGCTGAGATTTTAGGTTTTGAGGCATCAAAAAAACCTGGCTATGTTGAACTTCATTCATTGAGGAGGACAAAATACAAATAAGGAAATTACATCAACGGTATTTTTAGATTATATGGGTTCACCTACTAATTGGTGATCCCTGCTGATTTTGTACTGTATTTTTTTGATCGAAAATGCCATTGTGCTGCGTGTATTTAGAAGACTGGTTTCAGGTCATACCAGACATTCATCAGACTGATCAAAAAGCACAAATTTATTTTGCTTTACAAGAATGATGTAGCACTAATGATGGATTTCATTGTGTTACTTACATTAAAACTACATGATTTTTTTTTTTTAATTAGGCAGATGAGTGAGGTATTCTGCTGAAAGAAACATTGTGCGTTTTTATTTTTTCCCCTTACTATCTCTGCACTCACCCAATCCCTGTTAGAACATTTAACAAAAAAATAAAAAATAAAGATTAAAATATGTATAGTTCAGTATTACTTTAACATTTAAAAATATTAAATTAATGAAGTCTACATTGCTTGCAGATGACTAATCAGTTGACTATATGTGTTTTTTCCCTATCACATCTGTGCATGCTCATTTTTTCACACTACAACCTCTTGTCAGGAAGTCACCCTCTATTTCACCACCACTGACGAAGTGCACTTTTGCCACCACAACCTTACACCTGATGCTGTGAGCGTATCAGAGGCGCGAAGTTTCACTTTTTTTTTTAGGTCTTTTTTATGCTATGAGCTATCTGAGTGAGAGAAACTGAAACAGATGCAAAGCGTAGTTCAACCTGACTGTGTGAATGTGCAGTCTTTTGCTAAAGGCTTAGCAGTTGACCTGATTTGAGTAACACAGAAAGAAATTCTGGGTGTCTGGATTTGAACCCAGATCTGGTTTACTTTATTTTATTACACCACGACTCTAATTCACCACCACTTAGGACCTAGCTTAGATACACAAGTAGTAACCAACCTGCTTTCTAGGTGACAGTTACTGCTCATTCACATTTATTCACATATGGAAAATTCTCTGTGCAGGTTCTGGTTTTACAGTCATTTATTCATTCACCTACTGCATCTGTCATTTATGAATCTTTTTTTTAATTCAGTCTCTAGCTTATGTCAGGATTCTAAGCTGTATTGATATTATGCTCTTCTTGGTCAATATTTGATGATATAAATGCTGATATAGTTCATAATCACACTAAAATGTACAACTGACTGACAGCTGTCAACACTCTTCATAAGACTCCATTCATATGCATTAAATGAACTCCTGATACTAAGGCTGCATTATGTTCTGTGCTGCTGATGCTACTTGTTTAAGAAAAACTAATTATAAAAGAATATGATCACTGTGTACAATAAAATGTTTTTTTCTTGCTGATTGAAAAGACATTAAAAATATTAAAATTCCTAGTGTAATATATCACAAGACTACGAAAAATCACTCCCCAAGTAGGCCACTATATGTAGCATTGTCCATTTTACTTTGGTAAACAAACTTTGGTCTTTCTTTCCTATATCATGCAAGAAATCTCATAATGAAGCAAAATTTTGGAGTACCTCATACTGTCATAAACTGTGTGTGGCAGGCAGGAAGAGAGGACCCAAATGCAGACTCCAAGATGCAAAAAGTAAACTCAAAAAACAGCTTTATTGCTGAACACAAGGTACACTGAGAATACAAAATGAACTAGCCAGGCAAGGAAGCTGGCAGACAGAACACACAGTGAGAAATGAGGATATGACAGAACACAGAGCAAGGAAAACGCAGGGCTTAGATACACAGAAGGATAACAAGGGAATGAGACACAGGAGGAGAGCACAGCTGGGAGTAATCAAACATGATGAGACCAAGGGGAAGCAAAACTGAAAACATTAGCATAGGACAAGGACTACCAAAGTAAAACAGGAAGTACACAGACTGACTAGGGGAACAGACAGATGCACATGAAGATAAGACTGATCCAACAGTGGAGGAATCACAAAGGCAAACCAAGATTAGAAATACAGAACAAACTCAAGAGCATAATCATACTGGGCTAAGAAATATAAAATACACAGAGAACCAAATAAATAAACAAGACTCAAAGAACCAAAAGACAAGAAACTCAAAATGCTGGGTCAAAATCCCCCAGAACCGTGACACATATATGGGATAGTGATTTCCAACATTTTCTCATGCAGCCCCTGAAACAAACGGTGTGTGCCTGTAATGCCTTGTCATTAGGTGCCTGTATGAGATTTAACTATTTGACAAAAGTTGTATCATCCTGCTTTGACAGTTTAATTTGAAGAGTTTTCAGGTCCTGAAGATTAGACACTGAGAGAGAGACACTCAAAAATAACAAAGAGCTCCAGACTAACCAAAACATACTTAATACATGACGTAAAAGTAACCATGAACCTAAGAATCACAGAATATTCAAAAATAATCATTATAATGACAAACACTCGGTCACAGATCACTAACATGACAAAGACACGCTATATCATGAAAGCATTGTTTAATTCATCCAGTATTTCAAAAACTTGTTATTTAATAATTAACAATAATAACACTTATAGTAAACAGACTGTTTGTTTTATTAGTTTCTGGGTAACCAGATTAAATTGTTTTAATCATAAGTATTAATACAAATAAAATTAACCAAATAAAAGTTTCTAACATTTTCTTGTTGGCAGCTGTGAAACTAACTTCTTTAAGCTTTACTAAGATAAAAACCTGTGTTTATCACTTTCAAGTGTAACTAGGAAAAATGTTTACTGAGAACACAGATTACAGAGAGTAAGGTATGACAGTTTTCCTGTATATGTCCTTATTGATCGAGGATGGTCAGGATTGCCTATGATGGATGATGGTGTTTATTTGTTGTGTTGGTGTCAGCAGCTCTGATACTGCTCCACCATCAAGCCACACAATCTACACTGTGCTTGCCAGGGTGGCAGAAAATCTCCACCATTTTACTGCATGTATTGAAGGATCTAAGCTTTCTCGGTAAATACAGCTTGCTCGTCCCCTTTTTGTATACAGCTTCTTTGTTGAGGCCGTGTGACCTGAGCGAGAGGGTGGACCCAAAATGCAGACTTAGACAGAGGCAGTGAACGTGGCTAGACGTGAAAGCTTTGTTATACAGAAACTTGACACTTGGAATACTGAACATGAACAATAAACTATGGCAGGAATCAGGTGCTTGCAACCATGAACAGGAAACGGGCAAAGAGGTCGTGGTTCGGGGCCGGTGAACAGAATCACTGAAACAGAGAGAAGGAAACGTCAGTAGGTTCACTGGTGACGTTTCCTTCTCTCTGTTTCAGGAAACGTCAGTAGGTTCACTGGTGACATCTCCAGTAACTGAGCGAGAGTTTTATCTTGTCTTTTCCGCAGGCAGGTTGTGACTTAGGGGGAAGGTAGATGGTGAGGTCTGGGTGAGTGCTTATTGATGTGGGTCCAAACAGAGTCCGGTGGGTCCGAGAGGTGAAGGCAGGGAGGCAGGCAGGCGAAGCGGAGGACAAGAATGCCAAGGATGGTGGCTGTACACGGTGTGAGAACCAGGGTCTAGGTGATTGGGGTGGAAGGATGATCCAAGGAGTACTAAATCACAGACACACAGTCAATACAACAAGAATACTATAGCTCAACAAGAACTGCAATTAGTGTCCTGGCACTAACAAGGATTAACAGACAGTCTGGTGAAGAGTCAATGAGAGAGCTGGACTTAAATACAGCCACAGGGATTATCAACAGGTGTGTATACTTAGACGGGTTGATGAGGCTCCACCTGTAGGCAGAGACACATAGCCACTCACCCAGACCATGACATTCTTCTTCCAATTCAACCTGCTGTCAATGTGAATTCCCAGGTACCTGTACAGTACATGCAACTACTTCAGAACAGTCAGAATATTTCTGCAGGTGGCATGACTGAATGTACTGAATAGATTAAGGGATGTACTGAATGTCTGACGTGCACAAAGTGAACATGAATGCAGACAGAGCAGTCACCTGTACTGCACATCAATAAATCTTTAAGCTAACCCTAACCCCTGTCCCAAACTACTGTTTCTAGCAGTTGTTATTGACATGGTATCTAGTATTACTTTGCACATCTAAAAATAATTTCTGGGATAAACAGAATGTTTATTTCATTTCATTTCATATTTATCTTTGAATTTTTGAGGTTTGGGATTTTCCTTGTTATTTGGAAAATGACTTTGAGTCTTTGTAGCATTGCTGAGTCTTGGATTTCTGTTTTTCTTGTAATAAATTGTTGCTATTTTTTTATCCTGTTATTTCTCAGTCTTTGGTTCATTATTACTGTAATATTGGCATTCTATTTTCTGTCTAATTTTTATGGAGTTTTGGATCCCTATAACTGACTTAGGTTTTTTTGTTCTGTTGTTAGAACATCTTGATTTGTATTTAGTTTCAGTTCCTACTTTGATTTATTTGTCTTTGGTTCCCACAGTGTTTCCCTAATTGTTCCTTCTTCTGTTTCATCCTTCAGGTTTCTGTCTTTGTGTATTGTCTTCATGTTACTGCAAATTTTTCTCTTCCTCTAGAGTGTTAAACAGAGTTTACCTATATGTGAATTTGATAATCATGCTTAATTCTAATCAGAATATAGTATACAAGTCTAATCAATATGATGAATAAGAAAATACAACCAGAGGAATGAAATTATTCTAACATCTGATCTCTCACTGAGATTCTGTATGGAGTGGCATGTTTGTGCTAATACTGACCTTGGGCTCAGGGTGTGTGTAAGGGGTGATGGGATGAGTGAGACACTAGAGAGGCTGAATTATCTCAGAGGATCTCTGACTTTAACTTCTATGATTTGAAAAAGAAGCTATATTAAGTTTACTGATTATGTTGGAATCATAAATAGGCAGGCATGCATATAACAAAGATGTTATTTAAAAAAATAAATAAAATAAATACCAGTGATCTATAACAGACAGTCATAAACTCACATTCAACATAACTGAATAAAATTTTATTTATATAGTGCCAAATCACAGCAATCTTAAGGTGTTTTATATTGTAAAGTAAAGATCTTATGTTTCTCTTGTTTAATGCGCTGGAACATACTGTAAAGGACTGGGTTACAAGTTATTTTGACTGTTGATATCATATTAATAGTTATCATACTGAGTAAATACAGGTTTACTAGTATAGCCAATAACAATACAGAAATACAGATACCAATATATATATATATATATTTTTTTAACTGGTTTTGAAATGAACAGCGGACTGACAGCTGTAAACACTCTTAATGAGCTTCTATTTATATGTATTAAAAGAACTGCTGATACTCGGGTCAAACCGAGGAAAAACTTCACATTAGCAATTTTACAGGGCATTTAAAATAATAAGACTATAATGTGAGTATACAGATTCACAACACAAAGCTGAAAAAATAACGTGCATGCCGAGACATTTTGGACAATTTCATGCTACTTTGTTGGAACAGTTTGAGGATGACCCCTTCCTGTTCCAACATAACTGCACACCAGTGCACAAAACAATGTCCATAAAGACAGTTTGAGTTTGTTGTGGAAGAACTTGACAGGCCTGCACAGAGTCCTGATCTATGATGGATGAGTTAGAGCACAGACTGCAAGCTAGCTCTTCCAACATTAGTGTCTGACCTCAGAAATGATCTTCTGGAAGAATGGTCAGAAATTCCCCTAACACACTTCTAAACCTTGTAGAAAGTCTTCCCAGAAGAGTTCAAGCCGTTATAGCTGCAGAGGGTTGATCAACATCATATTAAACTCAATGGATTAAGAATGGGATTTCACTCAAGTTCATGTGTGTGAAGGCAGATCAGTAAGTGAGGGGGTGATTTTAGACACAGCCAGCTGGTTTTTCTTTCATGAATCAAATGTTCTAGCATCGACATTTCTACACACCATGTTCACTCCTAAAAATATCAGGAGGGTCTATAGCTTTCATATAGATGCAACTACCAATGTGATCTTTATTATTCTGTTGGGGGTGCTCCTGCATCCATCTCTGGAACTGGTCCATCTTGTGGATTTTCACTCATCATCTGTTTGTATTTACTCTTGAAAAATCCAGCCTAGGAATGCAATGAAAAACATAAGATGCAGCAAACATATGATAGAGTTGCAGTAAAAATGAATAACCAAGCTACATAAATGAATATAGTAATCTCTAAATAATTTTTTTTAAACTGGTCACCAAAAACATTTTAAAGCTGTGTAATTAATTGAAAAAGTGTAAGAAGAGTCTTTCACCTTATACAGGCCAGCAGTGAGTAAAGCCAGAAAAGCCAGCCCTCCCAGCGATCCTCCAACGATCGCTTTGGTGAAATCTGGCTGAGGATACACTTCTACCTCTGCCTCAATCTGAGAGATGAGGTGACAGAATGTGGATAAGATGTAAGATCCTAAATAACTGGAAGTTAAAGTAATATGTACTCACCTTGCGAAAAGGAGAATTGTTGTCAGACCCTGTTGAAAAGTATATGTACTGGTTTTTGTCATATTCCAGACTGGCTGTGCTGATCAAAAGGAATTTGGCAGACTGAAGTCCAATCTAAGAAAAAATTAATAAAAATGGAACGTGTTGAGCCTAAATTAGGCATCGTTTGATATAAGAGGAAAATTCTATCTAAAGATACTAGTGCATATTCAGAAAAAGTTGCAAAATATATTAATAAAGCATTTAACCCAGACTTCCATCAATTACCTGCTCTATCCATCCTGAACTGAGGTTGGCAGAAATTTTATATGTCCTACTCTGCAGTCTTCCCATAAATGTGTTGCACTTGAACACCCTGCACATGGCTACAGAGCAGTCCTGTGGGTGATTTGAAGAAGACCAAATGGAACATAAGCTGTGATCCAGTGTAATGTGAATTTTTAAATTTTCTTAAATACAAAAGCTTACTTACCACAGTTTTATTTTTGTGTATGTTTTCAACAAAATTTCTGACACCTGGTTCTTCATCATCTCCTCTCTGACAGTCTGAAATCTGAAACACATTTGATTTATTTGAGCTTCAATGGTCCCAATTTTGTCACATGAGTCCATCCATACCAAACCCATTTTTGGAGTTAGTAGAAACATCTTCTGACATATATATTACCTGTAGGCTGCTCAAATTCACCCAAATGTCTTTTTCACCAAGCTTCACTGGAACCTTGATCACCACAGTGAAATTAAGTGCTCTGATATCATTTGTAACCTAAACAGGAAAGCAAAAGTATAACCAAGTATTATAGTAAGGTCTAAATAATATAATTAGCTTTTAAAAATACCAGTATATGCAGAAATTATAGTTGACCTTGACTGATTGTTGGACTGGTTTCTGCAAATCATTCATTCCAAATGTGAAATTGTTGTAGTTGTGGGAGCTAAATATTAAATACATATGATATAAGTAAATTTTGTTAATTTCTAAATGATAGATATGTATATATATTTTTTTTATTTCAAGTGGAAGAACACATACCTTTCAAATGTCATAAAAATGCTGTATTTCACATCAATCGATTTCTTTTTGTAGAGGTCACTTGTAGTGGCATGCTCCTGATTTCCACTAAAAAGAATAACTGATATTATTTGTACTGTATCTGTAGGCTATGGCATAAATTAGGGGGTACCTGGACCAAAGGAACCGTACAACAGTACCTGGTGGCATTTGCAGTAACAAAGATCTTCCTCTCAAGTTGACTGTTCGTGTCAATCCCATAGGAGACAGTGAAGGAAGCCTTAATTGAATGAAAGAGATAAGAATGAATCCTCTTTGTCTTTAAGCTGTGCAAAACTGAGGGAAAAAAGACACGAGAAAGATGTTCTGCACAAAAAAAAAAAAAAAAAAAAAAAAAACAAAAAAAAAACCTTTTTTTTTTTTTAAAAAAAAATTTTTAAAAACGT
>VUQG01029971.1:0-10000 GCA_015106755.1 Etia nguti | reverse complement strand
TTTGGGCTGTTGCTGAGTATTTGAGGCAGCAGAGCAGTTTATGTTCAATCAAAGTATACTGCAGCATACTGGGGGCGCGGTGCGGGGGTGTATTAATGCTGCAGACTTTCCATGTGGATTTAAATAATGCAGATGGAAATTAGCTAGTAGGTAAATCTGGTACAATGCATCTTTTCTCTAAGGAGAACTTTAATGTTAGCTTTTTTTGTTTGTACATTGTTCCTGACAAATAAAGTGGAAATGAAATAAAAATGAAAGCTCCCAGGTTGGTTTAAAGAGGAAGATAGTCTCTCTACTAATAAATTAATTTGGTTCAGTTCATTTCAGATTGATTTATATAGCACCAAATCACAACAACATCCCCTTGTGGCCCTCTATATTGTAAGGTAAAGACCCCACAATAATACAGAGAAAACGCAAACTATGAGCATGCACTTGGAGACGGAAGAAAAAACACCCTTTTAACAGGAGGAAACCTCTAGCAGAACCAGGCTCAGTGAGGGGCAGCCGTGTGCTGCAACCGGTTGGGGGTGATGGGAAATAAATAAAACTGAATGAGTGACTTACATATGGTATTTTAGTCTATAACAGACATTGTATTTTATACAGCTGTTCTGTTTACTGTGTGTTTCCAGATGTTGACCCTAATAAGGAGTACCTGATCAGTGTGTTTCCTGTTTACAACCAGCAGTACGGGTCTCCTCAGTCTCTGCCGGCAAGTCTGCAGTACGGAGGTAAACATGAGCTCAGATAGAAATGCGTGGAGGTGATAACCTCTGCATCTGCACAGGATGATTCAGTTTTACCCGGTAATGTGAGTCATCAGCTAAAACCTTGGCTTCTCTCTCAGTATTAGTATTCTCAGTTAGTATTGTTCTTGTGAACAGAAAATCTGAAAAATCTTATATAAGAGTCAATTAAAAGTGATACTAATGCAGTAAAATGGTGAAATAATATACAAAGTAATTTACAGCAGAACAGAAGTTATTTACATTGAATTAAATGTGGGAAGAAAATTAAGGAATCAATATTTGACTTTCTGTGTGTGTGTGTGTGTGTGTGTGTGTCTTCATCTTCTCAGCTTTGATGGAGGTGGTCAATCTGAGGGTCAGTGTGACTAAGACATCAGTGACCATTATGTGGGAGTGGAAAAGGAAGTCTGAGCCAGTCAGAGTGAGCAGATATGAAGCAGTCCTGAGGAAAGACTCAGACAAACAAAGTATGTTGTCATGATGAAAGATGTCTGTGGGTTAATGAGCCTTTTAACATAGAACCTCACTCCATGGTAAAAAAAAAAAAAAAAGTTTGTCTTTTTTCATTAGATTTGTCCACGTATATTTTCTCGCTTGCAGAGGTGTTACAGAAAACTGTTATGCATATTTTATCACCTTTGTGCAAATACAACCTACATTCTCTCATTTCCAGCTTTACCTTTGTGGCCGAACGACCAGCAGCACACCTTCTATAACCTGATGCCCAACGCTGAGTATTCTGTTGCGCTGTTGGCCGATAATGTTTCTAAAAGCATCGTTCAAGTGACGACAGGTTTTGGTGAGTTTCACTGGACCCAAAAACAGATTCCTTTCTGTGGTTGTTTGCGTTGCAGCGTTGACTACAAATCTTTGTTGTAGATTTCTTTTCAACATACTTACAATCATTGATTGAAGCCATATCTGCAGCGCCCCCTGGTGTGTGGACTGCAGCATTTGTTCACCTGTGAAGCAAGTTGTATATCCTCCAAAGACCCAGGATTAATTTTGATCCTCTGTCTGAGTCTGAGATCTCCATATCAAGCACTGTTTATGCATCTCTTTCTAGTGATGTCTCATTTGCTGGGGATGGGCTAACAGAGCACATGGACTTTCTTTTAAAATTGACAAAAAATTGCAGCTTCCACATTTCATAGCCACAAGGGAGGTTCAGTGACAACTTTTTTCCAGATATTATCACTTTATTGCTAAAACTGAAATGGTTTCTCCAGTTTGACAGTCTTGACTTTGATTTTTTAGGATTTCAGAAATGTGCAGTAATTTTACCCTTTTTCAAAACAAAACTTGTATTCAGATTCCTTTGTAGTGGACAGCATGACTTACTACCTCACATTTTCAACTCATGTATACGCTTCAGGAAGCAGACAGCAGGGTGAGGCAAAAGGATTTTACTGAGACCTGGGGAGGGGGGAGTCAGTCTTACTGCTGTCAGGGGATGAGGTGGAGGAAAGCTAGACATTAGATCAAAAATGAACAATGACCCGATGTCCACTACAAGGGACAAACAAAAAAACACTTAAACTATCTAAAAAAATCAAAACATTTTTCTGCTGTATTTCTGGAAGATACGCAAAAAAATGAAAGTCTATATCATACAAATGCAGCTCTAAGAACTTTTCACACGTTACAAGACACAATTATGTGAAAAACACTTTGCAATTAAGATATTTATATTTATAATAGAATATGAGTGCACTGTCTACATTAAAGGCAGCTTGATGGCTTTTCTTTCAGCATCAAAAATGAATAACTCTTATAGCAAAATAAGAGAAATAACAGAATAGAGAGCGATTTAATGTTGAATTTGTTATACAGGCTTTTAATTTGAAATGCATGGATGGATGGATAAAGTGCAGGTGGCTATTACAGAAATTGCTCAACAGTGAGGTACACAACTGACCCAGATGATGGACCTAGGTAAAGGTTTATAGAAACATACTGCTGTGACTGCAGGAAAGTGATTTATTTATTCTGGTTTTTGAAACATCAGTAGAATCTGATATTCTTCTTTCCAGATGATGTAACGGTGGTGGCTACAGCGATTCCTCTGCTGCTGGTGGCTGTCACTGTGTTAATCCT
This sequence comes from Etia nguti, assembly GCA_015106755.1. Classification (NCBI taxonomy): domain Eukaryota; kingdom Metazoa; phylum Chordata; class Actinopteri; order Cichliformes; family Cichlidae; genus Etia; species Etia nguti. The sequence continues at coordinate 7,151 of VUQG01029971.1, read as the reverse complement.
CTCCATTCTGTCCAGGAATCTGTGAGTGCTGGGCAATCTGTTCTTTTAGTATTGCTAATGTGTTTGTTTTTCATGTATGCCATGTGATCTTTGGCCCAAACAGCGTATGCATGGCATAAAGGGAAAAAATGTATGTTAAATGTTATTTACTAATAAGTAAAGTCATATTTTGAGATAGCATTACCAAAACTTGTCTGAGAACAGCTTCCTAAATGTGAATATTTACCAGTATTTCACATTTTCTAGGATAGAAACAAGAACATTTATGGGATTTAACAGCTGTTAACGCAATACAAAACATCTGAATGTATTACAGCAATACAGCGTAGCCTTTTTTCATCTGACCTCAGGTCAGTGGCACATGAACCTGCTTTTTCTGGTCAATACAGCTCTGAAAGATTAAACATGCTGCAAAAATGCAAACAATTTCCTGAAGGTTCTCCTGGTTTCTAGGACTTACAAGAACAGTTTTCAAAAGTCAAAACTGAATGTTTTGATAGTACGCAGTTATGAGTCAGGGTTAGTCCTCATCATTGATAATGACTTCAATCAACATTACTTTTTAGGTACAAGTCGTACTTCTTCCCGCTAATCTCTAGCCCTCGACTAAGCAAAACAGGCCAGTGGCTGATGGACCCAAACCACGAGGTAATCCATTTTTTACAGCTTTCATATTTGGGTTACTTATTTACAGCTCGTATATCTGTGCATGGGAGGCTTCGTGCCCATCGTCAGACTGAGATTTACAATATTAGTCCAACTAATTATAACAAAAACACCTGTTAATGATATCTACCATCACACAAAATTTGAACATGATATCTTGAAAACTGTGGATGCTAGACTGCTAACAAACAGACAACAAGGGGGGAAGTGGCAAAGACACTATACAGAAACAGGAACAAGAAAACTTCTAAAATTGACAAAATGACCACAAAGGATTTGCACAACAAAAAAAAGAGAAAAAAATAAACACAAATGTATGTAAAGCAGCAGCAGGTAGCCACAAAATGACCACTCATTCATTCTTTTTAACAGAAATTTGCAGAGAGGAGCATCCTGAATATTGAAGACTTCCAGGTGACTGATGTCCTCAGAGACAAAAGTCTCATCATAGTTGACCGAACCTCTCAGCTCTTACCAGATGATGACCAACGTAAGGATACCTCTCTGCTGTTGTTTGGCTGCCTCAATCTAGACTCTGAGTATGTTTCTTATAGTGTACAACCCACAGAGAACCAGTCCCCTCCTCCTATCAAGGTTTTCATATCAGAGGAAAATCAAAAGGCTACCGGCGCTCTGCTGCATGAAACTAAGCTCCGGCTTCCTCAGAGTGACAAAGACAGAAATCAGGCTGATATCTCTGAGATATCACATCAGACCGAGGCTGCTGTGAAAAGTCACTTTCCTGGTTTGTTGACTGAAAGTCAGCCTGTTTATCGGATGGCCTGTGAGACAGAGTACGTGTTGAATTGGGGAAGGCAGAGTGACTGCTCTTATCTGATCTGTGATGCAGATTACATTTCTAACAGTGGCACAGGGGTGAAAACACATTGAGACAGACTTAGCAACTTCAGCAACGATTGAGCTCAGATAATACCCCCTTGTGGCTGAAAGGTTTATTACAGCAAGGAAAACAATGACCTGTCTTGTGGGACAGGCAGAGAGAAATAATTCATCTGGTCTGCATTTTTGTTTTTTTGGTATTTTGGTATGAAAAAAAAGAAAGTTCCACAGCAGCATAATAAGTAAGGAGGGCCTCCTTTTTATCTTAAGATCATTGTTACTCCATGTTTGTCGCGCTCATGTTGGTGTCTGCATTATATAAGCTCTATATTACATGTATTTCAGAATGTGAACGTATGTGATCCTTGTAAGATGCGTGTGCCACCAGACACTCTGAAATATGATTACATTCAGTCAAATACTAAACTGAAGTATATGTGCTTCTCTCTACTTCTACTTCACTATGTTTTGGTATGTATACTTTTACTCTGTACCACTTATTTTAAAGATCTGGTTACTAATTGTTTTGCAAATTTGAAAATATTAATCTACTACTGCATTATGCTGCACTAATATAGATAAAGCAACTCAGCAGTGTACAGTAGAAGAAATTTAAATCATTAACAGACACTTGTACGCTATCTTCAAAAATATCCTATATTGTGCAAACGAGATATAACCAAAATGTTGCAGCAAGTCAGTGGAACTTTTATTTAACCAGACAAGTTATTAGAAAGACCTTATATGCAATGACAGCCAAGATACAGACAAAGTCAAAGACAAAGTAATGCTCTTGTGGAGTCTCATTTATTATGAAATATCATAATAGGGCTCCATGTGAGACTGAAAATAGTGCCCGGTATTTTCTTTTAGCCCATGAGCCCCTGTTCAGCTACAACCAACTCTTCTAGGAAGATACTGAGCCATCCTCAGGCAGACGAGGGTACCAGGTGGCATCTTAGTCAGATATTGAAACACTTCTGCTGGCTGCTTTTATGTTCTTGTTTGTGAATTAACTCTGTGAATATATCAAATCTATCTGTTGAAGGTAACCTTTTTATATTCAGGGATAGACTTCAGACTTCTTGCAACCCGGAATGCTAAGATTCTCATAGAAGGTGAGCAGAAAGGTCAGGATAAGAAATGAGCTGTCACTCCAGTATACTTTGACCATTTTGGAGAAAGTTATAGAGGCAAGGTTGAGATTATTTGGACAAGTGTAGAAGAGTGATAGTGGATGCGATGCACAAAGGATGCTGAGTATGGAGCTGCTAGGCAGGAGGAAAAGAGGAAGACCAGAGAGAAGAGTCATTGATGTATTTACAGAGGGCTGGTGTGACAGAAGGATGCAAAGGATAGGCAGGGATGAATGAGACAAATCAGTTGATCTGTTGTGTTGAAGTTCAGCTTTCAGGGAGAAATGTTAGGGACAGCCTTGCAGATATGCAACATGTTCAGGTGTAACTATTACAATGCATCTAAAAAATTCCATATATAGGATATAAATACTAAGCTGGTATATTTGAAAAAAAATGGCCCCATACAACAAAAGTGACTTTGAGCAATTTATTTAATACTTGAAGTTTATTTTGACACCTAGAAATAATCCAGCACTCATCAGAATCTCATTGACAATTTTACTGAAATATTTAGATTTAATGAACTTAAGGTAAATGAAAAAAAAATTAATAATAAACAAAAGGCCCTCACCCCGAGAACTCTGAATGGTTTAACAGAAGAAAATGGATGTCTTGATGTTTGAGATTGAATTTCCTGTCAAAAGTGTTTCGTTTAATCCCAGGAAAGTTGATTATAAAACAAATGAAGGAAGAGAATTCTACTTTACATAATAAATTTTTATTAAAATACATTTGTTTTAAATAAGTACTGTTTCTGACAACTACTTCTAGACTGAATCTTGCTTTTTTAAACTCTGTAAGGTTGAGATGAATGACCCTGTGCTGTGTTGATTCGACTGCTCCTGTTTGCAGATGACAGCTCTCTTTATTTGTCCACCCAGACAAATGAAGAAGAGCATGCTCCTTCCTTATTTCATCATCGTACTGCAGATATTTCAGAGGTGAAATGTCAAACCTGAGATTGTTGTACATGTGTGGAAGTCACTTCGCAGTAAACTGGTATTAAAGCGCAAAGTGTACAATCTGAGGAATGTGGTGAGTCAATCCACTGGGGACAAATTCGTTCCTATGCAACTGACCTCCTCAACTGGGTGGGAGGTCGAGTGATGAAGGTTTTCTGTTAGAGGTTAGCATTTATGCCAATCCAATGTCTGATCAGCTGGTGGGCGATGGTCTGCCTGGGGGGGACGGTAAAAGCTGGAGATGCTCCTCTGAACAAGGAGTCGATCACCTGAACAAGCAGAAAAGTTGGATTTCTGTCTCATTAATGTCTACAATTGTTCATTATTAAGCATTAGAAGAATGGAATGGAAGAATGGAATATGCATGAAAGCTCTGGAAAATTTCTAGTAACTGGAGCTGATGCTAACACTTTCCAGGCTGTTGTTATAAAATAATCTTCAGTAGACTTATTGTTAATTCTTAACATCATGATCCCTGTTGGCAGTTCCACTAATAGTCGCACTGTTACTTACCTGTTGCCGTGTGAACCACTGAGCTTCCTCTATCTCATTCTCATCCACTTTGATGTCAGTTGATATGGCGACAGCGAGGCAGCCAATCATGAGGTTGGATGGCATTGGCCAGGGCTGGCAGGAGACATACTGAACTGGTCCGACCTTCACGCCGCTCTCCTCCTCCACCTCCCGCCTTACTGCATCCTCAATCGTTTCCCCTGCGGGGTATAACAGGGAGAAGCTGTCACCCTAATTTTTATAGCTGAGACTTGATTTATGGTTAATATTCCTGTGAGGATTAGCTTCAGGCACACATCAGTTGTTTAACAGCTGAGCAGTTTTTATGTTTTTCTGTGTGTGTGTGTGTGTGTGTGTGCGCGCTGTATACCAGGCTCTACAAATCCCGCTAAACAGGAAAACATCCCAGCTGGGAAGACCTTCTTCCTTCCCAGTAAACATTGGTTTCTATCTGGGTGGATCACCAGCATGATGACCACTGGGTCTGAAATCACAAACATATACACACTTTGTTACTCAGAGTGGGCAAAAGCTACTACAGTATATGATATGACTTCAAACATTAATACAACTGAAGCAGGTGGATCATAAAAATATTAAATATCTGTTCATTTGTTATAAAAAAGGAAATGGCTATAGAGAGAACAACTATATTTAACCCCAGGCTGGAAACATGTCTATTTCTGTTGTAAAGTTTGGTTTTTGTAAAATACTTTTTTGGGGACATTTTTGAGTTTATCTGACATTGCAACAGTGAAGAGTAGACAGGAAAGGGGGGCAAGAGAGCAGGGAAGAAACACGGGAAAGGGCCACAGGTCAGACTCATGCCCAGGCTGCTGCACACGGCCACGTCTTCAACCAGCTTAACAGGCACCCAAGTTGGACTTTTTAATATGGGGTCTGTAGAACTTGACTCACTGTTAGAGCCAGCCTCAAGAAGCCACTGGAGAAACTACAGTTTTCTGTTCCACAGGTTGTCCCTCTATTCATTGATTACCTCTCAGCTCTAATTCTTTTTAGCGTTTATGTTTTTTGGTCATATTTTTTGTGCACAGCACGATGCTACACAGTGTTAACTACAGTGCCAATGAGCAGATTCATACCAACGCGTGGATAGCAGGTATTGTGGACCCCCTTTAGACTCCTGCATTCAGAGTTCAGGCAGTTTCTCTTGTGTCCTCCATCCTCCAGTTTGGTGCTGCTACCACATGTTGGACAGAAGCTGTAGCGACTGTGCCAGGCCAACACCGATCGAGCCTGAGCCACGATTCCTTGCAGACAAGGAGAGCGGGAAGAAGTATTATACTCTGATACAAGAGAGGCAGGTGATCAAACAACAGCACACATGTTTTGTGTGTCTCACCGGCCTCTTCCTCGTTTAGTTTCAGCAGGTCTCTGTTCGGCATCTTTGGAAAGGAGCAGTTCTTCTCCCTGCACCGTTTAACAAGGTCAGCAGCATCTTCATCAGTGCTGAAAGCAAACCAAGCAGGAGCCTCCCGGATACCCTCCTCAGTAGAGGAAGGGGAGGGATTTTTCCTCTTCTCCACTCCGAGGAAAATGAGCACAGTTGCAGGTTTCTGTATTAGATCCTTAACTGCCTCATATCTGAACCGACACAGTTTGCTCTCAACCTGTTGCAATCAGATTCACAATTCACAAGACTTTCATCTTTGTCACTTAAACTAGCCGTAGGCTGTAGGTTATAAACATACCGCTGCGCCCTCGTCTTCCTGGGATGTGCTGACCATGGGGCTGAGGTTCGAGAATATGAGGTAGACAGTATCTGGTTCTCTTTGTTGGGCCTCCAACCAGGCCTTGTCAGTCCTCTTCCCACTCAGGCGGTCCAGCGTCTCCCTGCTGAAGTAGTTTTCCTGCGGACTGATGTCGGAGCCCGGCAGGACTCGCCAGCAGCCATCAGCTGTCTGGCAGAGTAGGTTAGCGATGTGTTTGTGACCCCAGAACTTGGCAATGTCGTAGGCGGTCTGTGATGAACTGTTTACTATGAACTTATCACAGCTAAAAGATGGAAGATAGAACAAAAAGAGGTTTTAGAGAAGTCAGGAATCCATTTATACATTCAAGGCTACAACAAATCAAAGTCTGGGGATCTTTACAACTTAGACTTTTAAGTTTTTAGATCTTTGTCATTTAAATTGCACCAATATTTTTTCTGTAACTGCTTATTATAGCCTCTTTGAGGATGTTTTTCTAACCTAAATGGGTTTTTTGCTACTATTTTTTGTCTTTTCAGCTTTTATATTGATTTCTTTCAGTACTATTTTTTGCCTCATCAGAATCAGAATCGTGTTTATTGGCCAAGTATATGCGCAACCACATACAAGGAATTTGGTTCCGGTAGATGGTGACTCTCAAGCACAGCAATGTAAATCACGACAATACGTAAATGACACAATACACACACACACACACACACACACACACACACACACACACATACACAAAGGTGTATAAACCAACCATAAATAACCAATCTAAAAAAAACCAAAAAACAATCTAAATCTTATATACATAAAATATAGGATTACAGAAATGAATACCACAGGATGTACATGAGGTGCAGTTGCAGGCTAGCAGTGTGACAGTTCAACTGTTTAGGAGGGAGATGGCGAGGGGAAAGAAACTGTTCCTGTGTCGGGTGGTCCTGGTCTGCAGGCTTCTATACCGTCTGCCAGAGGGCAGCAGGTCAAAAAGTCTGTGTCCAGGGTGTGAGGGGTCTGTGATGATTTTCCCTGCCTGTTTCCTGGATCTTGAGAGGTGCAGGTCCTGGATGGAGGGCAGGGGGGCGCCGATGATCTTCTCTGCTGCCCATACAGTCCGCTGCAGTCTGCGCCTGTCCTGTTTAGTGGCTGCACCATACCAGACTGTGATGGAGGAGCACAGGACAGACTCAATGACTGCAGTGTAGAACTGGATCAGCAGCTCCTGTGGAAGACTGTACTTCCCCAGTTGTCTCAGGAAGTACATCCTCTGCTGGGTCTTTTTGAGGATGGAGGAGATGTTGGTCTCCCAC
>VUQG01029970.1:0-12931 GCA_015106755.1 Etia nguti | reverse complement strand
TGTACACTCACTACAGCCTGTACATACTTATAGTTATAGCATACTCATAACATACCTTCATACCGTGTACATTGTAACATACCTATAATAGACCCATTTTTGTAATATATCTATATATCTATATTATTGCTAATATATATTTTGTAATATATCTATATTACTGCCAAAGCACTTTCTGGATGGAGGCAAACTGCATTTTGTTGCCTTGTACTTGTGACATGTGCAATGACAATAAAGTTGAATTCTATTCTATTCTATTCTAGTCATTAACACACTGCTGCACAGGCTGAGCTGTGGTGAACTGACTCAGCAGTCCATCTGCATCTAAAGGACAAAAGTCACTCATTTGAGGATGCCAATGTTCACATTTTGGACAGAGAAGACAGATGGTTTGAAAGAGGAGTGAAAGAAGTCCACTGTGACCGACCGTCTTTGAACAGAGGCGGTGGTTTACGACACCAACTGTCTGCCATCTATAATCCAGTTTTGAGATCCCTTCCCAGTCCCCTTAACGCCCACTCACATCCTGGGCCATTTGACCTCAGGAAATCACATGATCGTGTGGGGCTAGGTTTCACAATGGGTTCACCTGAAACCTTGGCTGATTGTGACTCACACCCGTTTTCACACCTCGGCTCGTGTGATTAGGTAGAGGATTAATAGGGGGTCCATGACCCTCTTGGGGACGCTCCCATAGGGTTTAAAATCTGGGACTGGATGAAACATCTTCAAGGAAACTTAAAGAAGTCCAGATGCTTTTCTTTCCAAGCTCCTTAGACTACGATGACATGGATGACTGAGAACCTTCACAAACATACTGTAGTTGCATCGTTTTAAAATGTGAACTTTAAAACATGCTGCCGATGAATAGTGGTAATAAAAAATGAGAGAGGCCGACAGTGATCACCGACTTTCTTTAGGGGCTTGTTCAGATTAAATAGAACAAGATACAAAGCATTAAAACATGTTAAAAACACAAAAGCCTTAATAAACGCAGAGTAGTTTGGACCCAGAAGCAAGATTCATACGTCATCACTTAACAACCGGATTTCACTAAGTGCCAACGGCACATGCATTAAGGCCTCTAAACAACTTTTATGGCTGTCAAAACATGGTGATATGTTGGGGATTTGAGAGAAAACTACAAGAAAAACAACAATATTTGGTAAAGTATTGGAAAATAGAAACTAATAATGAGAAAAGTCTGGGCCTTGGCCACTCCAAGCAATGCAGCAAAACACAAAAATGTCATGTGTGTTCATAAACAATCTTGAGAACCAACATACACAGGCAACCTTTATTTCCTAAAATTTGAATGTTTGCCTGAGATAGTCATGAGCTTCTTTTGTTTGTGAAACAGCAATCTCTCTTTGTTTGTCTGGAAATGTTATCTATCCAGATAAACACTTGAAATCTTCACTTTAGGTGGGTAAACAGAGAATCTGACCACGATGTGAAGACAGATGGAACTGATGATATGTTAGCAGCGATAATAATAAACTCTCTAGATAATTATGATAAATCCATTTTTGCACTTTGCACTTGCCCTCTTTCTCTGCTGTAATTACATTATGGTCCTGTCTATTATATGCTTTACAGCAATAAATTATTAAACTCAGGGACAGACTGGCTACTGGGAATGCCAGGAGTTTTCCAGGTAGGCCAAAGACTCGTTTAGAAGGACAAAGACAAAGCTGTGACCAGCCCAAGCAAGTCAGCTGCAACGTGGTTCTGGTTATCCCTCTCTCATTTGTTTCCATTATCCTTCCCCAACAGTGCCCTCAGCTTCAGTCACCTCTCTGGGCCCTACGGTTACACCAGTCCCCTTACCATATCTTAGGTTTTTGGTGATTGTTTTTATGTTCCTTAATAATTCAATTCAGTTTTATTTATATACACTCACACATATTGGGGATAATTTATCTGAATTTCAGAAGTGGGACCACACCACATACACTCCCATTCCATTTTTCTGTCTAAATATGCCCTCCTGAGCTACAAGCTTTTTGTTCTCACCCTCCGCCCCTTTTTTGAATTAATTGACCTCTTATTAGTTATTGACCTCATCCCAATTCATCCTCATGAATGAACTTACGAATCATGGACTTTAATGTCTGATTCAGCTGCTCCACCAGCCCATGAGTCTGAGGGTTGTAGACGCTGATGCAAACATTTAATGCCCAATAACTCGTACAGTTCCTTTAGTATGCGAGACATGAATGATGTACCCTGATCAGTCAGTATCTCTTTCAGGATGTCGACTCGGGAGATGACCTGAAACAGCACCTGCGCCACACCCTTTGCATAGATGGTGCACAGCAGCACTGCTTTTGGGTATCGCGTTGCATAATCCACCAGAACTAATAGAAAGCGATAGCCTTGTGCACTCTGGTGAAATGGCCCGATGAGGTCCATGCCTAAGCGCTTAAACGGGACCTCCATTAATGGTAATGGGCAAAAAGGCGCTTTTGGAATGGCCAGCTGGTTAACCAGGATAGGCTCCAGCCCCCCACCTCCCAACCCTGAACTGGATAAGCGGAAGAAAATGGATGGACTAGAGATTCTAAAAGTAGAATGAGAGGCAGAGCATCCAGCTATCAGACCTCTCATGTGGATCCTGCCCTGTTTGGATTCAAGAGACAGATATCCTCTCTACTTTTAAGATTAGGCTTGTAGTAAGGGTTGGATCATGGATGAATCCCTTAATTATGCTATTACAGGCACAAGCTGGTAGGGAGTTTCTATGATGCACTGAGAACTTCACTCGTTTTTTCAGTGTGTGGCTTTATTCCCTTACTGCATGTCATTAACTTGCCTACTTACTTCTCATAGTTTGTGTTTTCTCCTGTTTGATGCTGTGCTTCACTTCTCTTTTCTTTCCCCCCTTGCCTGATTGCAGCAGATGCTTGTCATTCCCTATGCCCAGTTCAGCTAGAGGTCTTTTCCTATTAAAAGGTAGCTCTTCGTCCAAAAATAAGTCAACATTCAAGGTGGCAAAAAGAGTAGGGGTCACAAACTGACAAAAACAATGTTAAATATGGGGATAGGATGAGGTGGGGGAATCTAATGATTCCCTGTACTGTTTATTTTATTTTTATTTTAATCTTTGTGTACAGCACTTTGTGACTGCCTGTCTGTGAAAAGCGCTTAATAAATAAACTTTACTTACTTACTTACTTACTTACTTACTTACTTATTTCAAGTTTTAAGATTTTTAAGTTTTAAGATTTAAAATGCTTCAAACAAAAGAGAGGGCATATTCTGAAATCTGATAGAAGGACAGTAGTTGCAGCTGTCAGCACATTGATCATTGTAACGGCCCAGAGCTAAATTCCTGACTGATCCACAGATCAATAAAAAAATAATGTTCCCATGTCTGATGTTCCCCAGCTGTTGAATAGAAACTGGAGGGAGAGAAAAAACCTCCAATTTACTCCCCTCTTGAGAGTAGGTGTTCTTTCTCTTGATATCTGTGTCTAGCCTGTTTGTCCATATTTTTCTTTATGCATATGTCAGTTGAAGGTGATTCACATCTTGACATCATTGCCTTTTGTCATCACACAGACGTCACACATCTACGGGCATTGCGGCGCTTTGTGTTTGATTGCACTTCAAAACAAAAGACTAAACGTGTCACTGCGCAGCTGAAAAAGCTGCAAACAAGAATGGAAAAGGACACAAGAAAGTGAGAAGCTGGGAAAGTCAAGCAAACTTGAAATGTAGTTTTTGGCACACAGATGAAGTTATTCTTGTATAAAATGATAAGGTAGCACAAGGTATGTTACCTTGGGAAAGCATTATTTGGCTTAATGACTATGTTGCGAAGTAGCTCTATTAATTCTTTTTTTTAAATCCTGTAAGGTATTGATTTGGTTTTTTGTACAAATCTGGTCATCACAGGATAGCATTACCAATTCAGCATCCAATGACATTTGAACTATAGTCACAAACTCAATGGACAGCAGTGCTGTGCTCTCATTGCTCTCCCATTGCTTTCTCTGGCATCAGATGCACCCACATGGAGGCTGTGCATTCAGAACAAAGGGTAAGAAAGATTATAACCCAGCATTCATTTCTACATTGAGTACCCCTTCAAATGTTAGTCTTTTCTCAGTGTGGTTGAAAAGAATAGTTGAAACCTACCATCGTTGTCTACCGGATGTCCTTTTTAGAATATCTAGCATAGAGAAGGTTGTATACAAGAAATGTTTTATATTATCCTTGCAGCAAATTTTTACAACATATAGTACAAAATATAGTATAAACAAAATCACAGCAAAATCATTGTCTTATGAGTATGCTGATTTTCTCACACAGCATACATCCATCCATTTTCTTAGTCGTTTCTCCTGTCATAGGGTGAAAGATGGGGTATACCCTGGTCACCCTGGTGGCCAGTCTATCTCAGCGCTAAGACAGAGACCAAGTTCACAACTATAGGCAAATTATAATTACCAATTAACATGACAATTACGCCTTTCAGAGAGATAAGCCATGTAGGCAAAAGGAGAACCTGCAAACTCCACACATTAGGGCCCCTTCCTCCGGGACCTTGTTCCCAACCTACTGACCTATGCTCCTACACAGTGGTCCAGTCACATCACAACTTTTTCAGGGGGCAGAAAGTCAAGGTGATAAGACATGTTCACAAATGAGACAAAATTTAGATGTACATAAATATAAAATTGCCCAAAAGTTTGGTTTAAATAAAATGGGTTTCTGTAATACTAGAAGACTCTGTCTGGATGTTCGCTTACTGTACATCCACTTAGTAATTAAATAAGATGTCAATCTAATGTCATTAAATTAAAATAAACAATGGGACTTGCACTTCATTTCTTCACAGCTTTACACAAGGTCACAAGTCATACATAGAAGATATTAATAGAGCTCTTGTGTCCTCTCTGGTCACCTTACAAGGATCGAGAGCTAGTTCACTGCTACTTCATCTGGACATTATTGCTCTTCTTACACATAAGGTTTGCCTGAGCCTTTGTTGCTGTCCTGCTGAACAATCTATGCCTAGCCTATAGGCACATTTTGTGTTCACTCATCTCTTTTACCTCTCCATGTGTTTATATACCACTACTTTATTTAATCATTAGCAATGAGTAAATTATGTCTCTCTTCCACTTTGTATGTTTTGTCATGTCTCTCTGTCTGCTGTCTTCTTTTCCACTTACCCTCAACTGGTAACGGCAGATGGATGCCCTTTTAACAAAAAGAAACTTGGCTCAGGCTGAGCCAAGTTTCTTTGTTTTCTTTCTTCCCACTGTCACCAAGTGTTTGGTCATAGGGGCTTGTCTGATTATTGGGGTTTTCTGTGTATTATTGTAGGATCTTCACCTTACAATGTAAAGTGCTTTGAGGTGGCTATTGCTTTCATGCTATATAAATACAGCTGAAGTGAACTGAGGTGAATTGAATAATGTCCAATTTTTCATGTGTGATGGTTGATTTTTGGTTGTTTTTTTATTTTTATTTTGGAGAACAATTTAAAAAATGCATATTCTTATAGTGTTTGGGCCATTCACAATGATGACTTATTTCTTAAAAAGGAGGATATGGGTGATGCTTTACTTATGTCTTCTAACACTACGTCTTCTATAGAGCCAGCTGGAAAACAAAAGCAGAGCGCATTTTAAAACAGCTTGTGGAGCTAATGTTAGTTTAATTAGCTGTCTAGCTACAAAACTACGGCTGTAAAACTGATGAGAGCCAGCAATCAAAGAAAAACAAACTCGAAGCAGAAGAAATACCAGGAATTTAGATAATGAATCTGCCACTATTATTACTGCATGCACATTGGGACTGGATTTTTATGGATATGCTTACTAGTTCCTTTTTTCAGTCTCTTACATATTAGACATACGTTTGTCTTTTCCTTGCTATATGTGAAAAAGATGTCACCAGATAAAAGGGATTCCTGTTTTACCTTCTCTCAACTTTCTCTTTCTCTAAACCTTTGATCAGTCTGTTTTATCTCCTACTCCCAAAGTTCACAGTTAATTTTTCCATTGCTTAATCACAATGTTCCAAACATGTGCAAATATAATTTCTGTTGTCAAAGCAAACATTAGAATTGAATTTAAAATTCATCTGCAAAGTGTTCACTTTGTGTGTATGCACTTGTTTTTCGATTGAAGTTACAAAGGTGGTGAATGAAAAATGTGAGAAAATCCTCTTCTCAGTACAGCCGGGTGACAAAAACAGCAAACAACATGCCATTTCAAATGTGCCTGCGCACACACACATGCGCACACAGACACACACGTACACACAAAGTTAAAATGTCACGTACTGACTATTCAACATCCACCACTTCATAAAAAAAGAGTGTGTTATGCTGGAGGTGATTTACACAGCCGTTATATCTCAAAAACACTCACACACATCCCAGAAACCTGAGACACATGTGCGCCGCCTAAGCATTTGAGAGCTGCTCTGTTCTACTTATTCCTATTTAAATTCTCACAAACATAGTTTTTAGAGCGAATTTCACTTTGCTGCATTAATTTCCTAGAGACCCACCCTAAACTAAAGCAAACCTTAATAATTCAGTTCAATTCAGTTTTAGTCAGTCATTTTTTTATATATATAGGGAAAAAAATGACGACAGCAGTCACCTCAGTGTGACTCTCTAAAACAATAGAGAGAGAACCACACATATTCTGATGACCCCCTATGAGCAATTGTCCTTTGACTGTGGGAGTAAGCTGAGAGAGAACCCAAGCATGCAAATTCCACACATGAAGACCCCAGTATGCCAACAAATTTCCCCCCAGAATCTTCTCTACTTTCATGATTAGGCTTTCCTTTTAGATAACACCTATAGTCATGCTTTCGTGTCATTCACAGCAAATCCTGACTGAATTATTGTTTAAGCCATTATTTAAGCCACTTGTCAAACCAGGCAACGTTTTCTTCTTTTTTTCCCAATTTTGGTAAGTTTGTGTAAATTGTAGCCTCGATTTTCTGTTCTTAGACGACAGGAGCAGGGGCGCCACCAGAATTTTGTCATGGGGTGGCCATATGGGGGCCAGTAAAAATATTGGGGTGGTACACCAAAAACAGAACAGTACAGGGGTGATGATGGCAAATCATGAGGGACATATAAAGTGACACAATACGAATGAGAAAAATTGTATATACAGGAATAAATGCACTGCAACTAAATATAAGCTACCACAATGTAAATTCACCCCCCCCCCCGGTTCACCCCTGGACAGGACTGGCTTCCAGTGTGGCCTTCTGCTGGTTCGATGTGTTGTCCATTCAGAGACGCTCTTCTGCATATTTTAGTTATAATATATATTTATTTGAGTTATTTTTGCCTTCCTATCAGCTTGAAGCAGCACCATATCTTAAGGAATTGTGTGAATGTTAGTGGTCTGTCTTTAAAATACTTTTAAGTATAAAGTGACTTGAGATGACTGTTGTAAACTGGAGCTTTGGAAATAACCTTTGAGGGTATGCATGTGTTACAGGCCTTCGATGAGGTCTGTTTTGTACAGAAAAGTAGAGACAGGAGACATGAGTTGCGTTTGGTCTGCAGGCTCTTCCTCATCTGATTTATTAACAGAATTTCACACAATCTTTTTCCGTTCAATTGGACACACACATTTCTCTTGTAACAACAAAAACAGATTCAGTCAGGTCCACATGTTAAACCCTTTTGATTACCTTGTTTTTCTCACAAGTATAAACCTACAAAATAATTGTTGTATATCAGTATCCTTATTTACAATTGTTTATTGCCAATTGCTTTCTTGTATTAACTCAGTGTTTAAAGTTTTGCTTGTTGTGCTTTTAAAAGCTTTCTGTGGCCTGCGATGAAGTCTTCTCCACTTTGGACTGAAACCTTTCAACCTCCTTTAATTTGAAAAAAGGTGAATTACAGGACCTCCAGCAATTTTAGCAAAATACTATAATAATGATATTATATTACTAAGATTTATCCTTACCCAACATGAAAGCTGAATGTAGCATCAAGCCTAAGGCCAAAAAGCCCCCAGTCAACCTAGATGTAAGACAAACTGGTTCATACACAGATACACATATACACACACTGATTAATCAGCACACCTGTTCACCATTAAGCTCTATTTTCACTTCACATTTGCAATTCACTTAGATGGTTTGGAGTTTTCAGGGACACAAATAACACTTTTTTAGACATTACCATGGAAACTGATGAATTCTTCAGACTTTAGAATGAACATATTTTTCTGTGACAAGTCATCAGAGTCAGAGAGGCAGACAGAAGGCCACACACAGATCTCAATCACTTTCAAGGTTTGTCCGGTTACAACATTACATAAGCTTCTATATTTTTTTAAATCTAAAAGTTCAATTGCATTTCCATTATCTACTTTTATGTTGCATGACTGGAATTTTTCCCTTTGGAGTGGTTCAATCTTGCATAAGTCAACTATTGTAATAATCTAGCAAAGAAAGCCTGTCAAGGTTGTGCTAAAATTATCTGTTTGGCAGCTTAAGAAACTATTCTCCTCCTACTGCTTAAGTTATAAAATAAATTTCTATTGGAAAATCATGTCACAACATTAATGTAAACTGTAAATGTTCTGACACAAGTGTACTTTTTGAAGAAAAGCACAATTTTTAGGCTAATATGGAATTCACTCCATTGCACCATGTAGCAGTGGAATACAGGACAGCGGAGCCTTTTGAGAACAGCAGGACATTTCCTTGTGGTCTGAGGGTCAATTTGTTGAATGCTGATCAGTAATTCATCATCCAGAATCCATGTATGAGGCACGACTGACTGCTAATAACTGATGGCTAATAACTAGAGCTGAACTGTCCTATACATGGCAGCCATGTGCCACAGCAAAATGAAAAGCCAAGAAAAAGCAGAGGAGAGAGAGAAATGTCTTTTCTTTAAAGGCCCTGCCACAGTCACACTGAAATGCTGCAAAATATGCCCCAACCAGACACGGGAGGTAAAAAACAAAACTAGCTAAGACACACACACAAAGCCTGTTTACATTGTGGTAGCTTATATTCAGTTGCAGTGCATGCCAGTGTTTTGTGTGTTGCCTTCAGGGATATCTTCCCCAAATACATTTACAAAAATTATAAACACAACATAATGTGTGCAGCTCTGAAATGGGCTGTTCTGCATAATGATTGCTTTCACTAAAGGCACCTTTGGGATATTTTGATGTTAAAATTTGTGTTTGATTTTGAATGCAGTATTCACCTGCAAATATTACTAGTATTGCAAAAAAAAAATTGTTTGATACAAATTAATTATCTTTCATTTCATGCATGATGATCTGTTTTGCCTGGCTCGTTTGTGTGAGATAGGTATTATTCAAGTTTGTTGAGGGTGCACTTACAGTGATATGTACTGAAAAATTAGTATTAAGATAGGATTCTGGGTTAGTTCCGAATATTATATTATTATAGTATATATCTGAATAACTTTCCTCCCCAGAAGAACAGATTAATATCTAATTTGGCATGGAGTGGTGAAGAGTGGGCAGGTGGGTGTTTTGGTTTTCCAGAGAGGAGGCTGGCCAAATAATTTGGCAAGCAGAGAGTGAATGAGCTGCTACTTAAGTGCACAGGAGGGAGATGAGCCAATGGAATGCAGGTGTACCAGTCAGAGATCCACCGGGAACTGGTGAGAGCACGCGGCTGTAGGAGGACCTCAAAGGGATGCTAAGACCTGCCAACTCATACGCACATGCTCACAGAGAGAGAGAGAGATATCGATATGTTTTCATGATTGATCCTGATTTGTTTCCAAGGCTATTATTAGTGCAGTAATCTCACCTATAAGAGCTCAGGAATCACAGTGTACTGTCGCTGCCGTGTTGTTAAAGCAAACCAAACAGACAGCAACAGGTAACAAGGAGGAAAATACACAAAAAATGCTGAAAAAACACCCCAAATGACCTGTGAGAAGATCAGCAAAACAATACGGTGCAGAGAGAAGCTACACAAGTACACTTTTTTTTTTTTCCATTGTTGTGCATTATCATTGTTATAGGTTATGCTGCATCTGTTTATTCTGCCATGTCCACTTTTCTGCTGTTTTAATGTGAATTTTCCAACTATGGGAGTAATAAAGGCTAATTTGCCTTGTCAGGAGAAAATAATGGTAATCAGAGGGACTGGTCCACAAAGAATGAAGAATGGTCACTTTATTTTTAGAAGCTATCAGTGCTCAAGTTTCTTGAGAGTTTCTTAAAACATGTTTGTGGTGTGCAACTACATATCAAATAAGTTATTATTATTCAGGCACTCTCAGCCACTGAGCTGTGGATCTATGACAAGTCACCCTCTACAATGTAGGCAACAGAAAATATATATAAAATATAATATATTTTTTATTTTCCTTGTTTTTCTGCTCATGTTCTACTTAACGATATTCAATCTGAATACCTTTATTAGAATTAAAATGAGACAGCAGTTTAAAGAATTTTTATTTTATATATTTTTGTTCCATATATCTTTGTGTTTATGTCTGTGTAGGTTCTCAGTCATCCAGGTTATGGTAGTTTTTTTGTTTACTATTACATGTTTGCAGCATTGTTCTGCTACTTGAGTAAGCGAGTGAGTCCAAATTTCTGACTGGTATTGTATGTACTAACCCACTGGGTTAATGTGTGGCAATAATTATCCAGGAGACAGAGATGTGTGTGTGTGTGTGTGTGTGTGTGTGTGTGTGTGTGTGTGTGTGTGTGTGTGTGTGTGTGTGTGTGTGTGTGTGTGTGTGTGTGTGTATATACATACATATATATATGTGTGAAATGTGAATATATGTGAAATGTACCAGACTCGTTTATGCAGAGCCGCTCGGCTGTAATAACATGCTTCATGCACTGGAGAAGAGATTCGTCTCCAACAACAGCTTATGGAACTATTTTACTGTTTGTCCTCCAGCAATGTTGATGCTAGAATTGTGCTGCTTCCTGAGGTTTTTCTCTAATCTGCATTGTCTTTTACTCTAGAAACAGCCCTCTATTAGATTTCCCTTTTGAGGAAAAAGTATATATATTACCATATTTTTATGCTTCATTCTGGGAACTCATGTAGAGGCAGAAAACCCTTGACAGATCAGGACACTGTGTAGCCCGTCCATCTGTTGTAGAACCTCTTGTTTTTCAAGGCTGCATATAAAAACAGTTCCCCTGATCAGATTCATGGACATTTACATCACTGTAAAAAAGGCTTCTAGCTGCTCTGTTAATGGTTGATTATTTTTTCTTCTCCAGATTACTTAGAGGCCATGGTGTGCAAGTGCAGTGCTGCCTGAGCATGTAAATGACATTTAAGCACAGCATTAAGGTCTGGTTTTTTTTGTTGTTTTTTTTAACCCCAGATTTCTCCTTTTACATCCTAGTTGGCACATCAGCTTTACAGTTGTTATATCCAGAGCTGTAAGATCCTGTTAATCTGTATTAGCAGTAATTGTTTGGGGTTTGGGTTTTTTACCAAATTGGTTTTAATATACTATAAATGCTCTCTCCTACTAAAGCATACTTTCAAAAACATTAAATATTTTCATTGTTTTAAAAATTCTTTATATTTAATAAATATTTGGCCAACAAAGGCCACTATTCCTTTGTTCACACAAAATATTCTGGGTAGCATCTAAGAGCTATCATTACAAAGTTGCTTTTTCTACCAGAATTTGCCATTTATTTAATAAAATTGCAAATTTAATCAAAATCTTCCAATAAATTTATATCTTTTTTATCAATTTTACTTGACAGGACAGTCCCCTTGTGCTTATTTCGAACATGGGCCGGTGTCCTGCAGGTTTTAGATGTGTCCTTGATCCATCACAGCTGATTTAAATGGCTAAATTACCTCCTCAACATGTCTTGAAGTTCTCCAGAGGCCTGGTAATGAACTAATCATTTGATTCAGGTGTGTAGACCCAGGGTGATATCTAAAACCTGCAGGACACTGGCCCTCGAGGCCTGGAGTTGGCCAAGCCTGGTATACAGTATGATTCTGTTAGTAACACTGGTTAACCTGCTTTGAATATTATCCACTTTCTGTATAAACCGGCATTGCATTCTTTATTATTTCATCCCTAAAAGCAGATTGTTTGCCTTTTCTTAAGCATATAAGACAACAGTGTCATGGTCCTGAGTGATGAGCCTTGGGTTTGTGTTCTGAATTCTTAGACGTTTTCACGCACTCTGTTTGTGTAACCCACATAAAATGAGGGTACCACTTTACGGAGTGATAAATATGAGGAGAGATGGACAGCCTGCCCAACCAGTCGAAATACACAGGTCCCAGTATGCGTTGACCAATGGGAAAGCAGCCTGCCGCTGTCTCCCACCCACCTGCTCTGTGTTCGCTGCTACGTGTGTGTGTAGTCGCGTGCTGGCAGGAGAAAAAGAGAGCTGCGCTCCAAAATTTTGATCCCTGAGAGACTGAAGTTTGAGTTTGAAAAAGTATTAGATATAAGTTGCAACCAACTGTGCTGCACAAAAGTTCGCTGGTTATCAGCTACCGTTCATGTTAAAAGTAGCCAAAGTGAGTAAACAGGCGAATGCTGCAGTTTTCTGGCAACTTTAAACAGTACCGCGTGGAGCTAAACTGTTAGCTTCATTAGCTCTAGTATTTATCAACTGCCTGAAAGTTCATCTCAACCTGCTTCCAGAAGTAAGGTAACGCTTAAAGCACAACTTATGTTTATTTTTCTTCACGTCGTATTACTGTCATTAAAGAGAAAAAAACCCATACCCTGTTACATTATTTAGAGCCCCGCATGTTCCGACCGAGAGACACCATACCATTGTCTTCGGCCGTGATGCACTGAGATCGGTGAGCACATATTGTATGTCTCAGTTTTAGTCTGTTTTGCATTTTATTGTTCAGTAACTGAATTTATCTGAATTGTTTGATTAATAATTGTCACATATGCAATAACTTTACTTAG
>VUQG01029969.1:0-13695 GCA_015106755.1 Etia nguti | reverse complement strand
ACAGAGATCATGTTAAGCTCAACCTTCAGAGCCAAAAGAATGAAATAAAGCACCAAAAGCTGCAGTTCCTCTAGTGCAGGGGTGTCCAACTCCAGGCCTCAAGGGCCGGTGTCCTGCAGGTTTTAGATATCTCCTTGAGCCAACACAGCTGATTTAAATGGCTAAATTACCTCCTCAACATGTCTTGAAGTTCTCCAGAGGCCTGCTGAACTAATCATTTGATTCAGGTGTGTTGACCCAGGGTGATATATAAAACCTACAGGATGGGAGATCTTTTCAAACATTCAGCTCTTTTCCCTCAGCCAGCTCTCAAATGGCTCTTAATTCAGAGCCTTCAATTTTAACCTAATTTAGCAATTCTGAATGGTTTCTGTAAGAAATTGTCTTCTTTCACGTAATGGTACAATCCTAGCCTGTCCTTGCATGTGATTGGCCACATGGTGTGCCCATGAAAATAAGGTCCAGCATATACCTGCATTAATTCTCAGCAAGAGGGGCTAAGAACTCTCATTGTGCGCTACATTGTTGGCTTTTAATAGTGATGGTGTGATGAAGACCCGTGAATGTGCCGAATCATTCCAACCAATAGCTTCACCAAAAGGCAGATCACTCGAAACTCATTCAACAGCTCATTTGGAAGTACTGACATGTGCTGATCATTCGATGTACAGCAGCCCTGCTGTAATAACACATGTGGGCTACATACCAGTGGATATGCAAACGTAATGATGTATTATTGTGAGATATCCTGTCAAAATGCTCCCTAACTGTTGATATTTTTCAATTTTTTGATGGCTCCATAATGTGCTTACAATCTCCTCACAAGCTTGTGATGATCCTCAGAATCACCTCAGATCCAGGTCACGCAAAAAACAAATGCCTGTATATTTTCAACAGCTTGAATCACATAATGCAGTGGTTCCCAAACTTTTTTTTGCTCGGCTCCCCTTTGTTTTACAAGGAAATCTTTGCGCCCCCCGGCACAAACACATCCTCCAACCACGCACACCCATATTTTGGGCCTCAGGACTTCAGTACATGTCACCATTAGGTGTAGAGCTGACTTGTTCACAAACAGCACATCATTAGTTTGTGGGTGGGGGGCTCCAGAACACTGAGTCAGTGGGGAATGATTTTTCAAGTGAGTAGTAAAAAGGAATCACCAGCTTTGATTTTCTGGTCAGTCTTTTCAAATGGGTGAACAATGAGAGGATCTCTCAGTTTACAGGTAGCTCCAGTCCAAGTTGAGACCCCGATTACCAGTACAAGGCTGATAACAATCTGGCAAGAAGTGAAGGTCTCACTTTGCCGTTTTCCTGGAAGGTATTTGACAGAGCTAATAGTAAACAGGTGTGTTGGCAGAAACTGGGTCAGGGATGCCGCACCCAGGGGCACGGCAAGGCACCAAGGCCTGCCGAGCTCCAGCTGAGAACTGAGAGTGAGAAAGAGAGACAGAGGAAAAGAAAATAGAGCAGGCCTGCTAGGACCATGACAATATCTCATTCACTCTTTTTGTTTCACTTTTGTGGAGGTGAAGCTGTGGGCATTTTCCATGTTTGTGGGCAATCCTCACAGGTCTCATATTTTAAATGTGCAAATTATGATTTTAAGCAACAAGAATCTTTAAATAAATTAGCTTTGACAGGATGCCATGAAGAAAATCATCCATCCTTAATGCTGCTTTAATTCTCCACTCTGAGGTTTATCAGGTATTAACTTTCGGTAAATGAGCACATGATTGCACAGTTCTTCAGAAAAAAACATTCACGTAAAGTGTTTACATCATGCCCAAAATGGATTCTAAAGCCTTGTGTCTTCTTTGCCATGCTGTTCATGAGCTAAATGAAATATAAATAAATACATGAGGTAAATTACCATTGTAAACAACTGCTAGTTAAGTAAGCATGCCTTCCTGCTGATCTTTCAACTCGTCATGGAGGTGCTGTTTTGAAAGATGTGGGATATCTCTGGCTGCACCTTGAGCTGAGGGGCAGAAAAAGATCATCCCACATTGAATTTCAGCAGGTAACACAGCAGTGTCAATAAAATTAGATTAAAGCACAAGTTTGTTTGCACAAACATGCACGGAGGGTAGGGGCGAATGCATATACAGGAAACCCACGCATGGAATGTGCATACACATACACAGACACACGCATAAAGAGCTGTGTTGCAAATGCAGCAAATAAACATATATCCCCGAGCTGTTTTTAGTTTTTCTGCTTCTATCTTTGCAAATGCTGTCTTTTCCTTGGAACAACATATTTTTTTAAGAGATACTAACTGTCCCTTTCATGCAAGAACATGCAAACCAGCAGATACAGACAAAACCATATCAGTAAATTTAAAGAACTGGGCATCATAGCATATTGTTTCATTTCTAGCATGCAAACTGACTAAACTCTGAATATTTAAAGCACATGCCTGCAGGGAAAAGGAAGTAAGGACTCACAAAAAACACTCTACAGGCAATTTAAGTCTTAGGTGCTCTGCCAGGATTAACTAGCTAATGTAAGCATGAAGACAGACTGTAGGTATAACAAAGAGTTTATTTTTTAAACCCTAACCTAAATGGATCCATAATCTCTACTCATAAAGATCCTATAACAGTAAAACCCCCTCAATATCATCATAAGCCCGAGTGCATTATATTATGGAGAATCAGTTGAACAGTTGAAAACATTTATTACCAAAGGACTAGGTTACATATAGCATGCCGAGATTCTTTCGCCCCACTAATGCAAAGTACTTGATCATTGCAGAGCTCTCTCTCAAATCATAGAACTAGCCTCCCATAGGCAAACTTAATGTTATAGAAAAATGTGAAAACTGCATAGAAGTTGTTAATGTTTTCAGTGTTTAAAGGAAAATGCTTTTCCTTTGCTTCCAGAAACAAAGGAACTATAATTATATTGGATTTTAGTTCCAAAAACACTCTAAACTGGAAGATTTTGTGCCATTAAATCTGTAAATTTTAATATAGTCTGTACATAATGGCATATAATTTTGAAATTGCACATATTTTTCTGAAGACATCTCAGGCTGTTCATCATCTCATTAGTAAATGTATAATTCATTCACAATTATTTTGCAGATATGCTATGATGCAATGTTATTTGCTTGTCTGACTCAACTGAAATTTGGCTATATATGGCTAATGGAGTAAAATTAGTTTGACACCTCATCTGAAAGTTGCTTAAGATGGTCTCCAAACAGTGTTATTTAATACACTTGACTATAGTCAGCTGAATGTGAATAATGTAATAAGTATAAGGTTTTGTTCTGTAGAAATCCTGCAGCATTTACAAACACTAGATTTCTTCCCAAGTCCTACTTTCTTTGACAGTGGGCAGGGGTGTGAGGCAGAGATGAATCATGGTTATCCTAGTGTTGACTGTGCCTCCTCCTCTGCAGGAACCGTGGCAGTGGCAGTTTATCAACCCTCATGGACAGAATTAATATGACACATGTTGCCCAGGCAGTCTGTTTGCTTGGCTTGGGAACCCACATGGCAAACCTCTTAATACAGCAGTGTCACAAGGGGCTTTTCTGTAAACATATGAATTTTTTTGATCTTCTCATTCAACCAGATTTTTTTCTTTCTTTCTTTCATTTAAAAAAAATAAGCACTTGTTGTGTCTGCTACAAGGCAAAATGGGGGGAAGAGAGGATGCAAGACTGCGGCTGAGACCAAAACACATGCTATGCTGAGTGAATAAGATCTGCAATTCAAATAAGAAGGCAAACGCTTGTAAATAATTAAACAGGAAAACACTCAGAGATGTCCAATTTGAATGAAAGTTCTCTATAAGGCACTGCAGTTTGTTTAAAGAAAAGTCATGAAATAGTAGAATTCTCTTCCAGAGAGAAAAAGAGTGAATAATAGACAAGCAGAAAACATTTCAAATGTGCGGAGCAGCCGTGGATTTGGTCATTAGCATGTGCTAATATATAGAGATCGCACAAAAACCATTATGAGAGTGTCTGGCATAGAACCCAAGAGAGCCACTCTTTTCTCCCCCACATCCATCTCCCCCACATCTGCCTCATTCCTTCCTTCTGTATTGCACGCTTTCATGTTTTTTCTCTATCAAACCTCCTTCCTCCACTTTCCAATTCCTTTCCTTTCCTCTACACTGCTGGAGAGCTTGATGAAAGAACAGCTGCTTCCCTCTGGGAAGTCCTCCTGAGCAATGTGACAGATTCTACCCCACTGTTAAGTGAATGAATACAACTGAAAGCAGGCACAGGTGTCAACAATATAGTGCCAGTAGTAGAGGGTTTTTTTTTTTCACAAAATCTAAAAATTCTGTTGTTTTTTTTCCAGGATTGAGAGATTACTGTACTTTACACATCTACAACTTCAAGATCTGTCTGTGGCTGTCTGTTAGGTTTTTGTTTTTTTTGCTGACATTGTTTATGAGTTCAGTCAGTAAAAAGTGTTTAGCTTATTTTAAAGAAACTGACCAGACATTGCAGTCAAGTGAATTTCAGTTATGTGTTTGCTTCCTTTATTTTTTAAGAGACTTTGCCCATAAAATACCAGTATTCTGATAATGTATTTGCTAGATATTATTGCTAGATATAATCTGCTGCTCGGGTCATATCTGAAATCAAAATGGCCTGGGTAGCTCCTCAGCAGGAGCCCTGTGGCAGCACTGTGGGGAGACCCACATGGCTCATAGCGGATAGTCATTTGTGGGCCCCAGTACCAGTAGAAATGTAGGGCACAACTAGGCACTGCACTACACACGCAAAATAGTATATGAATGAACACAAAAAAATCGCAGAAAGGATTTCCACGTGATTAAAATGCTTCATTTTAGCATTATGCAATCCTTTTATTTCAACTTAATGTACTTGAGATATGTTAATAGAAAAGAAATGTATTAATGTGGGAATCCTTTCCATGATTAATTAAGATTAATTTAAAGAGTTATTTTTGGAGTGATCTTTTTGCTCTGAGGCAACCACCATGGCACTGAGCTGTCATTCCTTACTTAAAAAAGTAGGAAAGCTATGACTAGAAGGTTTGATACAGAATTTTCTTTATGTTTTTGTCCTTGACAGGTTAAGCCACAATAAATAGCAATAGCATACACATGGTGTGTGTGTCCTTTTCTGCCTCTTAAAACCCCAGTGATTTTCCTGTGGTTTGAAATCTCACGTGATCTTGTGATACCAGGGAACTAATGCCTCTTACTAGATTGTATCACATCATCTCAACAAGAATAAAAAACTAGTTTTAAGTTGTTGAATATCATGCAGATTGTACATTATTTCATTACATTCGCAATAGAAACATAAAATTATTTTGTTTAAATTACATGTTAGACTCTTATAAATGTAACAACCACCCAGTTTCACTTTTTTGAGTGTATGGGGCCCTTTACATGATATTGGCTGCCCTTCCACGGTGCATCTGGGCCCATAGAGCAGAACCAAAATAGACCCTGGAAGGGCAGCTAATAGAATGTAAACAGAGAGGCGCTTACGCTCGAGGTGTGGACAGCTTTGAATCAATTGCCTTTTTAAAAAAAAAAAAAAAATTGTTTTTTTTTCCTCAATAGGTTTTCTGTAAGCAAGTCCGCTGTGGGGGCTTGCCTCCCTCCTGAGGACCACAAGGACAACATTTCTATGGGATCACATGGGCTAGCCTACATGGGACCCATATGGGTTATCTGTGGGCAGGTCAACTGTGGGCTTCCCTATGGAACACCTACATAAGGACCCTAAAAGCAAAACTGTGAGCCTGCACTGATATTTTTGTTGAGTCATGGTGCAGCAATGTCCCTAATGCTCACAGAAGAGAATTTTACTACAATCGAAACCTGTAAGCATAGAATTCAATGTATTGTCTCGACCCAATTTTAAACAAAAACTTGATAAAAATTGCCAAAAGAAATTTGCAATGTCGCTAAAGCTCACACAGAATGAGTTTGACCAGAATGCTTCATCTCCACTTTTGCCATTGTGCTTTTTCATAGGGAACCATCTGATTGTTGGGATTCAGTGTCTAATATTGTAGGGTCTTTACCTTAAAAAATAAAGCACCTGGTACCATACAAGCAAAACGGAATATAAATGAATATAAATTCTCAATTACTACTTCTCATTCCATCAAGTGTTTCATGGTGCTGTGATGTCAATAATATTTGCAGCAAGGTGTTTTAATACAAGTGACACCCATAAAACTTTAAATGGAGCTATAGTATCGGCTTTCTATTATAGTATTTCCTCAAACTTTAAAAAATGTTTGTTTAAAAATATTTCCTGAGGAAAAATACCCCATAAACGTTACGCTTTGGGCTCTAGCCACAGTCATTCTTGAATATCATGAGTTTCCCTATTAACCTAGAAATGTTATTCATTTAACCCTTTAAGACCTTAGAACCAAGTCCGCCAGAGCTTATCTTTACATTTTTACATGGTGTAGTGCCATTTTTGGGAGCGTTTCAAGTTGCTATACATCAGTACAACTGTTATATCCCAAATTTTAATAATATGTATGCATTAAGTTATGCATTATAGAAAATACATGCATTGCAAAAAAGTGCAATAAACTACAAAAAAATTGAAAATCATGTTTGTTTGTTTTTACACATATTTCTAGTTAGAGAAATTTCAGAGGTTTTTCCCTCAAAACTGTAAATGCAAAATAGTTTCCAACCACAGGAAATTTATTTTGAGTGTCTTCATAGTTTTATTGTGGCGATTCAACAATTTTTATATACTGCAGGAAAAACTAAAATAAATATTATAATGCAAATTTGCAAAAACACAGTATGTGTATCAAAATAAACTATTTCCAGTTTGAGTTCTAAGCATCCCAGAAACTATACAGAAAAGCATAAAGTCAGACATGACTTTTAAAAACACCAGTATAGGTTCCCACAAAATATGATGTCACTTCCCGTTTTGGCAGGTAATGGCGGACATGCGATCGTTGGCGCTGCCGTCTATTCCAACGTAGGAAGTGCTATGAACAGCTGATCGGATCGGCAAAGCCTGTTTCTGTAATATTATGTTTTTGTTGCTGCAAGTACTTTTTACGCAAGTTTTGCAAAGCCTTATGTGGAAGGAAACCGTGACCTAGGACAAGCTGAATGCATAAGATGTAAGTACAACTCTGGTTCCATATGCAAAAAAATTGTTGCGCTAGCTTATGTGGTTGCAGTTCTACCGGGATTTTAAAATAGTTATGCAAAACGGAGCATTCCCGCTCCAATGGGTCTTAAAGGGTTAACAAACAAGGGCCTCAGTAGCACATGGAAGAACCATAAACAGCCACAACAGCCTGGCACCGCCTCCTCATGCTGGTCACCAGCTTGTTCACACACTGCTGTGGGATGCCATCCCATTCATCTGGCCCTTCAGTTGATTCATCTACTGCTTGCTTCAGCCTCATCAGAAATGGCCTCAGTGGAATAGTGGGTGCAAAGAAGCTATTCTTAAAGAAGGGATATGAATAAAATGCTGAAGTATGCCCAATTATACAAGGACTGGACTGAAAATCAATGGCAACAGGTCTGACTTAAGATTTAAGATTTCTACCATAGGAGATAATCCACTTCCATGGTAATTACAGCACGACACCTTAAAACAAATATAGATTTCTGCAAAGCATCCCAACAATGGCAACAGCTAACAAAGCTGCTGTGTAGCAAAACAGGGTATTAGCTACATCTGGCATTAAAATCCACTTTCAGTGGGCATGTGTACTGCTTTTTCTGATATTTGCAGTACTTATTGTGAGGCAGTTTGTTTGTTTGTTGTTTTTTTTCCTTATTTCTTATTGACCCAGCGGTCTTAGCTAATTATAGGCCAATCTCCAACCTTCCTTTCATATCAAAAATTCTTGAAAGAATAGTTGTCAAACAGCTAACTGATCATGTGCGGAGGAATGGCTTATTTGAAGAGTTTCAGTCAGGTTTCAGAGCCCATCACAGCACAGAAATAGCTTTAGTTAAGGTTACAAATGATCATCTTGTGGCCTCTGACAGTGGACTCATCTAAATTATCTTGCTAGACCTCAATGCAGCGTTTGATACTGTTGAACATAATATACTATTAGAGCAGTTGGAGCATGCTGTAGGTATTACAGGTACTGCACCTGGACCAATTCAATATCAGTATCGCGTGGCCAGCGGTGGCGGTGCAGCAGGCGTGGACTCCCGCCCACTGTCCACCGGCTACAGCTGCGCAGCAGGTCCCTCGCGTGCCCCGATCTATGCCTCGGAGGCTTTCCTCCGGGGAGCGGGAACGGGTGCAGGCCCCTGCTGGGCACCAGCTGCTCCCACCCGAGGACTGGGTACAGGTGCGGAGGTAGGCTGTGCCCTGGATGGCCTCACCCTGGGGGACCGGCACGGGGGCCGGAGCAGTCTGGACCTCAGCCACTCCCACGCAGTCGGGGAACACTGGTGGGGTGGGGGTGGTGTCAGCCAGGACCTGATCCGGGCTGCCAGACTCTTGATCAATCACATCCGGCGCTCGATCTGGTCCTGCAGTTCTTCCCGCTGACAGCGAGACACCGCCGCCTGCTCCCTCTGCGTGGCCGCCAGCTTGGCCACCATTCAGGCCAGTGCCTCCATTGGCTGGCCCAGTCGTGGTTCCGCCATGCCGCCTCCTCGGATTCGGCACCAATATGGCAGTAAAGACAGACCCGACCACACCTCAACGCTTTTCAGCATTCTTTAGCTTTGCAGCTCATAGCCGAACACACCACTCACAACAACAACAGACAGACAGGACCCAGTTCACTCTTATATGCAAGGGGAGGCTTGATGAGCTAATGCAGCTCAGGTGGGTCAACCTCCCCTGCAGCCATGCCACGAACCACGCCCACCACACAGAGCTAAAGTGGAAAGGGCAGATCCTTCATATGGGACAGATCCCTTTCTTTTTACCTTATTTTGTCAATGTCATTTGGGGAGCTGTGGCACACTTAGAGCAAGTCATCTCCTCTTACAAATGACAGGTCATCTTGGAAAGTCGATGGTTTGATACCTGGCTCCTCCAGTCTGCACACTGAAATGTTTACATTGATATTGAGTGAAGCAGTGAACTACTGTCAGATGGACCAGACTGTCAGATAGGATGATTAGATTCGATTCTGTTCCAGATTTTCATTAAGCCAATCAGAGTGAAAAGTATGTTAAAATGATCTCCAACAATGAAGAAATTTTTTTCAAGTTATGATGAAGCGCTTCACACTCTTATCTAAAAAGATCAACCCTAACCTGGAAGTAGTTCACTGCATCACTCAAGGTTAGACCCCACAGTTTGTTATACTGTAGGCCATAAACTGTACTGTAGACCATGCAGAAATTCAATTATCCCTTTGCATGTGTGTTCTCAGAGTGTGTGCACAAAGTGCTTAAAGGCATATAACAAAAACTCTGTGTGAATGAGGCTTGTGGTAGAAAGTGTTTTGAGCGCTCAGTAAGACTAGAAAATGTTAAGCAACAACCAGTCCATTTAATGTTTTTTGGCAACTTTATTATTGCATTATTGAATGCAGTGTCAATGCAGAGCAACTGCTCACATGAACTGAAATTTCTAGGGTTAAAGCACGCACTACACTGAACTGACTAATCAGTGCTGACTGCAAGCAACTCTCAACCCACTCAATTTAGCAAAGCATCCCAGCTCATTTCAGCCTCCAACTGCAGCTTCAGGTGAAACATTAGTTTGTAAATTTGGCTTGTTCATCCCATTCTGACAAGAGTTACTGCTATACTGTGACTGAAAAAAAAATACCCATGACTGTGACCACTTTTATCGTTTTTGTAATACAATACAATATATTGTCTTGGTTTTTCTCTGTTTGTATGTTTCAGAAACAAATGCCCACTTTCACCCCGATAAAATGCTTTTACCTCACAGCAAGGAGGTTATAAGTTTATTGACACTTTCTGTTCTCCCTGTGCTTGTGTGGGATTTCTCCAAACACTCCGGCTTCCTCCCAGTGCTCAAACACATACATAGTGAATTAACTGGTGATCCTAAATTGGTGAGGATCCAAATCTATTTCCATTGGACAGATATTTACAGCAAATTTATAAGACAGATGAAAAAAAAACCATATTCTCCTGGTGTCCGAGAAACTATTTGGCTCATCTGGACATAGAGTTTTCAGCGGGAGAAATACTGTGTCAATCATCTAAGTGACTTCCTCAGTCTTAGTTAACTCATGTTTCCCCAACCTTATAAATAGTACATAACGACTAAAACCAGCAACATTGCCTAATAATTAGACGTTAATATGCAAATTTTCCCTACCACTGTGAATAGCCATGAGGACCTTTCATAGAGAATGTGGGAGTGACTATAATTACAGCACTGTAAAATGCTAAGCGAGGTACCTTTAGTCCCCCTCCCTAGTTCAGAAATGGTTATTCCCCTTGGAGTTCCCAATCAAACCAGTGTTCTTCTCTGTTTCAGATGTGCACATTCTCATCATTGAAGAAGTGGCGATTGGTTTGTGTAAATAGACCTCAGAGTTCTGGCCTGATAACCTCTTCTGTGTTGTACAATCTGCTTAGCCAGAGGTTGTTTGGTTTCTCCAATGTATAATTCACAGCAATCCCTTTGGCAGTTCACAGCATACACTATATTACTCTGTTTGTGGCAGTGGACCTAATCCTTGGGGTGGAGCAGTGTTGGCAGAGTGTGTGTTGGGGTATGAAAGCTGTTCAGATTCTCCTGACACATAAGGAATCACTAAGGGGTTTTGCTTTGGCAGCGGCTGTCTTCCTCTCCTGGATTGCCTGGAGGATTCTGTAGGTGAATTCCCATGTTTGACAAATGTCCAGCTGGGATAACCACATTTACTTTGGGCGTCTTTTGTTAATGATCATGAAACTGACCTCATGACCCACTGTTAGTACTAGTGCTAGTTATTATACAAATGTTCTGTTTATAAGGTTGGGAAACATGCACAGAGAATGTGGAAGTTAGATGCAGTTAGATAACACTCTGGAAGTCACCTTTTAATATGAAGAAACCTACGACAGAACCAGGCTCAGGGAGAGGCAGCCATCTGCCATGACCAGTTGGGGTTGAGGGAAGGAAGACAAAACTGATTTCACTTTCAGAACTTGCATTCTTGTTACAGTGGAGATCACACTGCATGGGACGGGATGATTAGATTTGATTCTGTTCCAGATTTTCATTAAGCCAATCAGATTTAAAAGTATGTTAAAATGATCTACAGCAATGAAGAGATTTTTTTCTTTCAGTTATGATGAAGCGCTTTTCACACTCTTATCTAAAAAGATCAACCCTAATCTCACAGTAGTTCACTGCATCACTCAAGTTAGACCCCAAAGTTTGTGATACTGTGGACCAGGGGTGTCAACTCCAGGCCTCGAGGGCCGGTGTCCTGCAGGTTTTAGATGTGTCCTTGATCCAACACAGCTGATTTAAATGGCTAAATTACCTCCTCAACATGTCTTGAAGTTCTCCAGAGGCCTGGTAATGAACTAATCATTTGATTCAGGTGTGTTGACCCAGGGTGAGATCTAAAACCTGCAAGACACCGGCCCTTGAGGCCTGGAGTTGGACACCCCTGCTGTAGACCATGTTACAAAGCCAGGTCATTTTACATATTTCCTAACTTTCAACCTGGAAAGTCTGTTGCTGGTGTCAGTAATTTAACAAGGCCTCTTTATTCTGTGTATTACCTGTGTGAAGATGCAAAGATGAGAATATTTGACATATTAATTAAATTAAAAATATCCTACAGTTGTGCTTTTAAAATCTATAGTTATGTTTAAGTTTATTATGTTCTATAACTGTTCATAATTATTCTATAAACCGTACACTGACAGCAATTATAAATATCAGTCTTTAGTGTATATAGGATTGCTGTGGCTCTTGAATTTAAATTATTTATTTACCTGTTATTTTTGTGGGGGATGAAGGGGGGTTTTAAACTCCAATCCCAGTTTTCTCACAAGTCTCTGTATATACAAATGCCCATATTGAAAAGGAGACTGTACCATCTTATCATTTAAAACCATGTTAAGATTTTTTTTTAAAGTGAAAGGGGGAAAACTATCTTTTAAGGTTGCTTAAAACACAGCTAGAAAAAGACATTTATGTCTAAATGTTAAAAAGCAAAATGACATATTTTCTTCCTTAAACAGCTAATTGGTTTAAACCTACCAAACTCATAACATTCTCATAATGAGGTTGCTTAGCACTGCACCACTGTGTCACCCTAGCTTGCAGGAACAATCATTTTTAAACTCTCCAGAGGCTGAAACAAATAAGCTTACAACAGAATAATGAAATATAACATACTGTTCAAGTACCTGCCTACCCACTCTCTACTGTTTAACCCCTTTAGTGACTTTTACTTTTCATGAACTCCATCCGTGAAAACAACCCTTTGTGTGTTTGTTGAAGCTAAACTCAATTTGTTTTTAATCAGATTTAACCAGATTTTGGCTTGACAGCTATCTACCATGTAGACTATTTGATAGACCTCGAATCAACAGCCAAAAATCCTTATGGCTCAGTATGGCTCCAAGTTAAGGTAGAATGGCAGGAAAGATCAGTGTTTGTTCATTAATTGCACCGAGTTTTTTGCATTTTGTAACCATTTGCAAATAGTCGGGGCAACTAGCTGGTTGGTCAGAGCTTTAGCATGCAAAACCCACAACCAATGGGCAACTAGATGATTACACGGGTGAACTGGTGCAAGGCAAACTGTCTCCAAAAATTGTGGTCTGACTGACTGCAGTCGCTCTTAGACAGTTGACAACAGTTTGCAAATATCCACCAATTCTCTTCCACTTATCCAGTTCACAGGGGGTCTGGACAGGTTGCCAATCTGCCACAGGGCTAACACATAAAGACCGACAACCATTCACACTCACACCTATGGGCAATTTAGAATCACCAATTAACCTAACCCCACTAACTGCATGTCTTTGGACTGTTGGAGGAAGCCAGAGTACATGGAGAGAACCCACAACACAGGGAAATTGCAAACTTTGACCTGATGGTAGAATTGAACTCAGGACTTTCTTACTGTGAGGCAACCATGCTAACCACTGTGCCACCATGCTGCTTGTCTTTGCAAATATTTGCCATCTAATTTATAAGTGCAGACAGATTGCCAACACATTGGAATCAATCTATAGGGTGGGCCATTTATATGGATACACCGTAATAACATGGGAATGGTTGGTGATATTAAAGTCCTGTTTGTGGCACATTAGTATATGTGAGGGGGCAAACTCCTCACTAACTCCTCAGGGATCCATCAAATGTGGGTTAGTGTCAGACCAATAGCGGTGGTTTTGTTTGTTAACTTCACCATTCACATAAAAGTTTGCCTCATCACTGAACAAAATCTTCTGCGTGAACTGAGGGTCCTGTTCCAATATTTGTTTTGCCCATTCTGCAAATTCTGTGCGCCGATCTGGGTCATCCTCGTTGAGATGCTGCAGTAGCTGGAGTTTGTAAGGGTGCCATTTGTAAGTAGCTAATATCCGCCGAAGGGATGTTCGACTAATGCCACTCTCCAGTGACATGCGGCGAGTGCTACGCTGTGGGCTCTTGCTGAATGAAGCTAGGACAGCCACTGATGTTTCTTCATTAGTGACAGTTTTCTTGCGTCCACATTTTGGCAAATCCAACACTGAACCAGTTTCACGAAACTTGCAAGCAGTTTGCTAACTGTAG
>VUQG01029968.1:0-10432 GCA_015106755.1 Etia nguti | reverse complement strand
GAACAACTGCGATAATCCATCCACAATACGAGGTTAGTCATTAATATACTGCAACAACATGGGAATAGAGCAGCTGCGAGAGAATTCAGCATTAATGAATCAATGGTACGGAAGTGGAGGAAGCAAGAAGAATGAGTTGAGTAAAGTTTGACTTATCTGACTGTTTTGTTTCGCTTAATGCGCCTTATAATCCGGTGCGCTTTATGTCCGAAAAATACGGTAAGCAAGTGATTCTCCTTTGGCATTAAGCAACTTCCCGCTGCGGCGTGCGCTTGTAAATTATTTCTGTTTCAGCTTTTTAAGATTGTCAAATTAGTACAAAAAATAAAAATGTGTTCTTCCACTTGTTGTCCACTTATGTTGTTGTGTAATTGTCTTTATTTCTTCATTCTTTCTTTTGTATTTAATTCCCCAATGATTTCCTTTCTTTCTTGTAAAACCTGGTTACACTTTCATTTCTGTGACACTGTCTCGTAGACTCACCTTCTGGACGCTCTCGATGGAGAACACAAGCATTGCATACCAGTCAAAAGTTTGGACAAGCACCAAGAACCAAGGACTGTGGATGTAATTGTCAGGTGTGTTGCCTTGACAATGTGAGCAATTGCTAGAAGACATAAAACCCATCTTGAACGTCCGTTGACCTGTATAGTGCACTCTGTGCAGTATTTTGTATTGTATTAATTGTAGACTGGGATTTCTGATCAATTGAAAGGTTTTTAAGCATATCTGAGACCAGAAGTTTTAGTCAAAGCTGACTGATAGATCCGCTTCCCATTTTGCAATAGGAAGGGATATTGAGTCATCTATTTTGGAGAGTGTCTTGTCGATTTTAGACCGCGGGTGCCCAATCCCAGTCCTCGAGAGCTACTGTCCTGCAGCTTTTAGATGCATCCTTGGTCCGACACACCTGAATCAAATGAATGGCTTGTTAACAGGCCTTTGCCAAACTTAATGGCATGCTGAAGAGGTAACCCAACTATTTGATTCAGGTGTGTTGGAGTAGGGATGCATCTAAAAGCTGCAGGACAGTAGCTCTCGAGGACTGGGATTGGGCACCCCTGTTTTAGACAATGATTTCAGGATTTTGAGATTAAGGAATTGTACCACACTTGATGGTGTTTGTAATTCAACTTGACTGGGTTTAAATTTCTTTTTTACGCTAGATTTAAGTTGTTGATATTCTAAAAATCTGTTGTTGTTAATCTCATACTTGTCAACTAATCTGTCAAATGAAATAAAGTCTGTTCCTTCTAATATATATTCCAAGTACTTAATTCCTTTAAAACGCCAATCTGGGAAGTAATTCATATTATTGTTCTGTAGTATGTCAGGGTTGTTCCAGAAGGGTGTACGTTTGCATGGGATTAAAGAAGACTCAGTCATTTTTAGAAAATCCCACCATGCTGTCAGAGAGGAGCTGATTTTGATGCTTTTGAAGCATTCATGTCGTTTGATGTTTGAGGTGATGAATGGTAGGTCAGAAATCTCTGTATTATTGCATAGTGTCTGTTCTACGTCTAGCCAGGGCTCATCTAACAGGGTATGTTTTAACCAACTGAGATGAATTGTAGCCTGTTGGCTAAGAAGTAGTGATGAAAGCTAGGCAGATCTAGTCCTCCTTTACCCTTGGTCCTTTGTGGCGTTTTTAAGCTAATACACGGGGGTTTATCTTTCCAACTGAAACTGCAACACTTGTAGCGCTTTAGTGA
Organism: Etia nguti; assembly: GCA_015106755.1. Taxonomy (NCBI): domain Eukaryota; kingdom Metazoa; phylum Chordata; class Actinopteri; order Cichliformes; family Cichlidae; genus Etia; species Etia nguti. The sequence continues at coordinate 8,720 of VUQG01029968.1, read as the reverse complement.
GCATTGTTGCTTAGCTTCTTAGTTCTTATAAGGACCCATGTAGAATGTGAAACAAATATGTTTCCGCCTGGTGTCTCTGCAGGCCAGCATGCAGCAAGTCAGAACACATTTCTTGCATTCTCATCCTAGACTATCTGTATCTACGTGTTCCTGCAGCACACATCCATCAATATTTGCGTGCATAGTTTAAACACATTTAGATTTACACCCCAGATTAGACATGGGTCTTCTGATAAGCTGTTGTACTTTCGCTTCAGTCAAATAAAGGGTCTCTGCTTTACCTGGAGCCATTTTTTTCCCTATCTACATCAAAAGAATGCTCCTTTCCTTGCTTACATTCCACTTGGTCTTTCTGCATACATGTTGTTGTGGGCCACTGTTTCCCCAGTTTACAAAACTTAGAAATGAATGGTTAATTATTTTGTCATACACTTACAACAATGAATAGGAAGGGTAGGCAGTTAATTCTGTAGAAATCCCTCTCTCTGAATTCAGCAGCAACACATAGACTGGCTGCCTTGTGCTGAGCCACAATGTTTAAAATTTGCAGAGGCAGTGATGAAAAATATTCTTGGATTCAAATTATATCACTAAAAAATGACATGAAAATATCTGCATTCTATGTATAACATAGAATATATTATGTTTTCTTAGACTACAGAAATAAAAAGTGAAAGTATAAAAGTGCTAGTTGTAACCCACCCACCTAAAAACGCGGAAGACACAATAAATTCCCCCTGTTATCATACGCTAAATGAAAAACACCCCCCTGGTGCTCTCATTAGCAGTACACAAAGCTGCAGAGGGGGAATTTGATGAAACGAAGTCAGACAGCTGAACTGTTCTTGTACTACATCAAGATTTTTTTACTTAAATTTTTCAGCAAGCATGACTCACCATTTAGAGCTTCTTCAAAAACTTTTTTCAACCATAACTAAAGCTATGAGCATTATCCTCCTCATAGTCACTTTCTTCATTCTTCAGTACTTATTGGATATGGACTATATTTGTTCCTGCAATCCAGATTCACATAGAACTGATGCAGTCTTCATGGCTCTCCCACCTTTAATCCTGAATTTATTAGTCACATTAATTGAGTCTTTCTACAAAAAGACGATGTATCTTCAGCGCTGTCATCGTTTTAGTAATTTCATCCAGCTTTTCGGCTCTTTTTTGGTCAAATATATCTTTCTAAGTGGCATTTGGACAGGCGCTGTTCTGCTTGAGGGTGACTGGTTCATCTGTCTGATGACAAACACTGATAGAAACCACACAGGAATCGCTTGTAAGGAGAATCTGACAAATGAGGAAAAGCACGTCAAAGCTCAATATAAGAATGATTCAATGGTAAGTAAATAAATAAATATGCTAAATCTTAGGAACTTGGAAAAATAAAATGCCTTTCTGTAACAGCTCTATATATAGATAGATATATTTATATAGATTTAGATATATATTTATAGATATCTTTGGCAGTTGTGCTTTCATTTAACATATAGATAAATAAGTTTGACCATTTTCCTGTTTTCCTTTTTAGGATATGGGCTTTGCTGTTTTGAGTGTGCTTTTCATGGTTTGGAATATATACGAATTTTGTAAACCCATCTGTATGAGATGGTTCAACAAGAACGTTAACGTCACAGGATGCCCCTCATACTACAGATGGGTGTACGAAGAACTTCTTTCAGAAGAAGTGAGCAACCACTTGAAAGAGGAGCTCAAAACTATAGCGCAAGAAAAAGCAAAGAAACTCTGTGAAGAATACTTGAATCGCATTCGAAAAGCTGAGCTGCAGACACAAACAGAAAATCACAATAGCAACAATTTCATTAATTCTAACAGTAATGACAGTCCTAATAATAACAGTGAAATTGACACCGTCAGTATCGACACCCCCAGCCGCAGTAGCTTTCCCAGTGAAAATGATCCTACTCCCATTAGAAATGATACCGCTAATCCTAACAGCAATGCTGACCAAAATTCTGAAATTGACATTTTGGTTGCCTGGCATAAAATTTCTGAACCATATTTCTGCCTGAACAATTAAACTCAAGTGGGACAGAGCTGAAAACAATATGTTACTGTAACCTTAGCAAAATAAGCTTCACAGAGACTGTTTTTGTTTTGTTTTTTCCAGAGCAGGTGCCTGTTTTATCCATGAAAACAGAATAAAGAATACAAAACTGCTAGAATTTTAGTTAATAACAGAAACTCTGATCATTTCATGCCTTGGGTCCATAGGTCCTTGTATTATTTTCCATTTAGTTTTACAAGTTTTTTAAAATTTTAGTGCTTGTTTCAAAGTCTCTACACAGTCTGTTCAGTATGTCCTCGATATGCTATTCTAATACTGTATACTAGTGAAACTGCTTTTACCCTACATCACATTATATGGTGCTTTAACATTATCGACATTATCAGAATTTAAAACCAAACTAAAGACATTCCTATTTATCCATGCCATTCAGCATTTTTTTAAAGTTTTTAATAGTTTTTTAAAAATATTATTTCATTTTACTTCTACTCTTTTTATTTGTTTTATTGTGGGATTATTATCATTTTTACTGGTGTATTGATAGTTTTAGTAAGGATGTTGCAAAAGTTCTGTTTATAGATTTAAATCAAGGTTTATTCTCTTGTTCCCTTTTGTGGGGGTTTTTAATCAGTTTTTACACACAAGCAATATAAGTAATATTTTCTTTTCTTTCGTTCATTGAACTTTGGAATATTAATAAAATGCTACATACAGATCAGAAAAAAAAGATCAGTCAACAGACTTACTCTGGCTCTTTGACTTGCGACTGGGTTTTTAAATCTTCCTGTCAGGTTCACTTAAGTGACTCTTTAACTGTATCTACAGATAAATCACCATGGCACAGTTTGAAAGCAACACAATTAGTATATAAAATGTAGTATGTGTAAACTGTTATTAGAAAATACAGACTTCCAAGTTAGAATTGTATCGTCAGATAGAAATACTGAAGGGGACAAAGTTTGTGTGAGTGAGTAACACCTTTGTAACTAAATGAATTCTCTTTTTGCATGTCTTTTGTTCAACATTGTCAGCTGACCAAATAAAACAAATATACGGTTTTATAAATGTCTTTTACTACTTGCTGCAGTCTTGGTTTTTATTAATCCAACAACAAAACAGAGAAAAGGTGCCACATGCGGGACAAACACTGTGTCATAGCTGCCATATATAATCTCTGCTGAAGCAACATGCTTTGATATATGCAGCTTGTTAAACTCTAGCTTACTGAACCCACTGACTGAGAGCGAGCTGTAAACACTGTCCACACTTTAAGCTTCTTCTTGTTACTGAGATTTTACAAAATGTCAAATGCATAGATGTTTTCATGGCTACTCCTACTGATGTTAAGTCTCTTTAACACTGCTGGAATGGGAGCTAATAACAGGTGTGAACTCAAGACTTGGGCCCCATGAAGATAGACATACAAGTACACTAAGTTCAAGAGTCACCAAGGGAGCAAGAGCATGTCCCCCTTGTTGAGTTGTGTCTTTTCAGTCACACGCCAGACTAATTCTGTCTCTCAGAAACATAAGGATTACTCTGTGTGTGTCATGGTGAGCTCATAGAGCAGAATAAGCCTTCCGGGGACACACTACTCAAACAAAGACTGAAGAAGAGAGTAACGAGAACCCCCCACACACACCCATACACACTTCCATTCTGGAGACGTTACCATGACAGGTGAAGAACCCATGAATTAAAGAAGCTGAGAAAACAGTAAGTGGAAATTAACTATTACAGCGTGGTAGAGTGTGTAAAGATGTGAGTGTTTGTGTGTGTGTGTCTGTGTGTGGTTCTCATTCTGTGTTGAAAAGCTGTTTTTATAACAAACTCAGTGCATATTTTCTCAACAAGTTGCTACAATGTCCTGAGCTGCCTGAGCGCCTCAGAACTCTCACACACCTACTCTCCTACACACACAAACACACCTATAGTTTGTCCTTATGGATAATAGCCTATTAAAAAGGTTTTAAGAGAACATTTTCACACATAACACAGTTCACAGTTTGCTGAGTGACCTTAAAGAAGGAAGCATAAATCTTCAATTAGAAAACAGTTGCAGAAATTTTCTACTGGGCCTTCAAAGAGGGTAAACCCACAATATTTAGTCATACTTCAGTAAATATACTAAATACCAATACCAAAACAGAGTAGAAAAGCACTATATAAGAATCTGTCCATTTACCATTTAAATATATGATTCTTTTGGAGACACAGTTATGGTCTGGGTAAACCCCTGCAGTAGCTTTTAGCATATGGGCTGCTCACTTAATGAGGTGAACTCTAGTGGATCCCCAGAAAAACATTTTAGAGATCTATTTCAAATGTTTTATTCTATTTGGGTTTACTCTATTTACAGAAAGTAGCAAGACTCCATCCAGGACTGGAAGTGTATGCCAGATTATGCCAAAGTGCTAACAACTGCAGTTCCTCAAACGATGACTCAAGGGTGGCTGCAAAAAACACTCAGTCCCCATGAAAACACTATATCCCTTTGCCTCTATACTTTGTGATAATTGTACAGAGAGTGAATTTTTAAATAACTCAGTGGTTTTACTGCTAATACAGTTATAGCCCCTATGTGTTTGCTAGGCTTCACTGCAGCTAATTGGATTCACTGTGGACCTCTTGGTCATTCGTGTTTGCAGTGATTCTGTAGCCAATTTATGTGACAAACACTATGGGTCGACTGGGTGGACTGTAGATAATCATGCTCCTAACTGAAGGCTATCTGGGACATCATGTCCACAAACCTTGTTCTCCAATCATACAATCAATAAATACTTCCCTAGCAGGCTTGCTAGCATTAACTGACAGGACTGAACTACACCCTCTTGTTGAAAGAATTCTCATTTCTGGCACCTAAAAACAAGATGGCGATGACATTAATGCTAAAGTTTAAGCTTCAAAGACGGGAGTTCTTAAACCGGTGGGTGACATCATGCAGTCTGTAGAAGCTATGCTACAATTTATGGCTTTTATGGAATAAGAGCATAAAATAGCAACACAATCAAATTCTTTGGGCCTCTTTCAAAGTATATTTCTCCAACATTTGTGTAAAATAACAGCTATTTAGATTCAAATCAGAACCTCTGTCATGAACCCATGTTGACTTTATTGATGTTTTACCTTTCCACTTAAACAACAGGTAGAAATGTCACACACTGTATCTAACCAAATGAGTCCAGAAATAACAACTGACTAAAAAACATTAAACCGCTACACTTAATGAAGGAATTTGTGCATTGTTACTTTTGTTTCTCGGTTCCTGGCCGCCTGTTTTAGTCTGTACATTGCCCTGCAATTTGCTGTTCATCGGGACAGCTGTGTTTGAAAATATAATGACTCTACCAGGCAGCCAGTATTGTCAGACTATTCATGTATGATTTAGACACATTTAGATGTAAAGCCTGGATAAGACATGGGTCCTCTGATAAGCTGCTGCTCTAATGTCTCAATTATGTGAAGGGTCTTTGTTTTACCTGGAGCCAACAGGTGAGTCACTGGGGAAAAGTAAAGGCAAATTATAGAGGAGTATGTGTATGTGTTTTTGTTAGTATTACATCCTAGTATAGGGCAAGATAATTGTTGGACTAAGCTTTCCCTTAGCTGTCAGGCCTTTCTCCTTGTGCCTTGTCTGCCTCCATGTCTCTGTGCATTATTCTGTCTCAGTTACTTCCTTTTTTAACTCTGAAGATTGATTATTTGTGCTGAATCTTTTACTTCCTGTCTTTTCCTGTCTTTGTCCTGCATTTGGGTTTTCTTCTTCTGCGATTGTTACAGTTTCAGTTTTTAAATTTGTACGTTGTTTCAATCCCTACATCACAGTTATGCAGAGAAACGCTGCAGAAATGCAACCCTTACAACCCTTATCAAGTTACACATTTGTCATTTAATCCAAGAACATTGATTGATTGCGGCTCTGAAGAAAAAAGCATGAAGAGATCCAGGTGCATGTGTGGGAACTTGTTGCATATGTTTCTCTTTTAATCAGCATGTAAGGGGAAAGTCCACGTTTCTGTGTAAGTCTCTGTGTCAGTGTTAGCGTTGTGCAGATAATGTTCAGTGTCTCAGCGAAGCTACGGCAATCTCTGTGTTTCTGCTCTGCGTTTGATTATTTAGCGTACCTTTCTCTGGTGGACGGCTGGACAGTGCAGAGAACGTGAGGTACATGACATAACAGCTGATGATGGAGGCCTGAAGGAGCCCAGACCGAGGCTGTTCTGTAGACAGAGAGAAAGAGAGAGGATGTTACAAAGGTTCTCAAAGGGGATTCCTGAAAAATATCTGTGTTGTAAACATTCAGTAATAAAAAAAATTTTCTTTTAAATGTATGAAAACAGTAACAAGTTTTAATGAAGCAGAAATCAAAAGTCGGGCCGTATTTATTTTTCATCTTGAGGAAGAAAACTTGGCATTCAGCTCAGCACTTCAAACTATTATAAAGAACGATCAAAACCTAGCGATGCTACTGTTTTCCCAGCAGAATGAACAGGATGAAATTGACCTCCATTCCACATAATGTTTATTTTTCCTCTTTTTTTCTTTTCTAATATAAATTTAGAAGGAAGTCTAAAGATTTTTTTTTTTTTTTTTACCAGACTACAGATTTGTACAGTAAAAATGCAAAATCTGGATCCAACATCCAGTACCTCATGCTATGTTATAAATGCAGTGGAGTTAAAAGTCTTGATAGTGTATTCCTTGCTCATGGAGATTAGAGTCCATAAGCTGACACAAAATGTAAATACTCAAGTAAATTACCAATACCATTACCTGTACTTGTCTGAAAGTACAGGCCTGTCTTTAATCATAAATCCCAGACATGTTTTGACCAAGCAGCCCTCTGGTTTTAAAGGGAGAAAGAGATAATGTTTGCTTACATCTAACAATTATTATGTGTAGCAGCTCTCTGTTCAACAGGTGTATGTTTGCACAGCTGGATGTGGACTAAGTATTATTTGGAGATTTGTTGACAGTCGCCGTGAGCGTGTTTCATCGACTCACTCTGTTTCACACACGGTGTGACGGCAATGAAAGACATGAGACCACAGAGTCCCAGGTTGATCCACAGCAGGACTTTGTTGAAGTGGCAGGCAATGGGGTGGGTGTAGTACTTGTACATGAATGTGAAGGCCATAGTGGCGATGGTGTAGAAGAACAGGGTGGCACACATCACCGCCAGGTACCAGCGCTTGTTTTCTGCTGCTCCAGTCAACCTGAGAGGACAAAGTCGGCGAATCCAGATTATCATTAAAGTTTGACTGATTTCATATTCAAGTAGAGGATTTTCTACAACTCGTGTGATGGGTGTTCCAGTACACAAATGCTTATTCCATTTTGAATTGTTCTTGGGCAAGACAAGAAACCACACAATTACTGGTGAAAGTAGCATCCAATTATTAGATAGGGCTTCATTTTTAACTAAGATTTTATTCAGCCCCTGTTGTTTTACCTGTTAACACTAACTACAACAGATCTGTATCATTTTGACTGATGACATCCCTCACCCTAGCCCTAACACCTAAACAGTAAGCTTATCAAAATATATGATTTGTAGTCAGGGCTAGAGCTGGGGTTCTCAAAGTTATAGAGACTGAGAATCACCATAAGCGGGAAGGCTTCACGAGAAAAATTTGTGTTCATTTATAATGTTTTAACCATTAATAAGGAGGCTGGTATATTTCTTGACACCAGCTGGAACTGTCATAGTTAAGAACAGTTCCTCTGCTACGGTCCATAAACATTAAAAATGAATCTCTTAGTCTGCATATGTGCATCATATACATGAACATGAACTGTGGATAAATGAAATTTATAGTAATGTATTCTGTCCTTGTCGTGCTCATGGGCTTCCTCTAGAACCCTGTGATTAGTGGTAGGATTAGACACCTGTTCAAACCCCTTTTTATGGAGATTTTATCTATTTAACTCACACAACTGGAAGACAGAATGCATGTATAAAACCTACTTTGAAATATTTGAATGTATTGGCATGAACATGTTTAGCAGGTAGCTGAAACACAACCTAACTCAACCTAAAGTTATGTTTAGAAGTTAATGTGATTTTCTATGGTTTCAGACCCTTCATGGTCTTAGTCTGTTGTTACCTTGATTAGTTTTTATAGTTTTGTGGTTTTATGTTTTTATTTGAGTCTCATTTAATTGTGTAGCGTATTTTCCGCACTATAAGTCGCACTTAAAATCCTTTAATTTTCTCAAAAATCGACCTTATAATCCGGTGCGCCTTATGTATGAATTCTGGTTCTGCTTACTGACCTCGAACCGATTTTATGTGGTACACGGCGCTCAAAAATCTGTCAAAAAATGTTTTAGTACGACTTTGGTAAGCTACGAAGCCGCACGGCTTGATGGATTGTCGGAGCATTAAGGCTGCCGTAGTCAGGAGCCTCACAGAGTAATCTGGGTCCAAAACTCCGCTTCAGGTCCCAAAGTCAAACAAACATTGCGGCCTCAAGGGCCGGTGTCCTGCAGGTTTTAGATATCGCCCTGGGTCAGCACACCTGAATCAAATGATTAGTTCATTACCAGGCCTCTGGAGAAGTTCAAGACATGTTGAGGAGGTAATTTAGCCATTTGAATCAGCTGTGATGGATCAAGGACACATCTAAAACCTGCAGGACACCGGCCCTCGAGGCCTGGGTTTGGACACCACTGACTTAAG
>VUQG01029961.1:0-17802 GCA_015106755.1 Etia nguti | reverse complement strand
CCTTTGTTAATCTGTTGCCATCCATGCCTTCACAAGTTGATAAACGGCATCATCTGTAAGTAATATTGTTTGTTATCATTGAGACGACTTGTGTGCATTATTATTTGTTGTGAAAGCGTGATGTAGTTTTGTAGTTTGAATTTAATTTGAATGGGTGTATAACCTAAGTTAGTAAGTTTAAGCTAGCTCATATGCCATGTGGTTTCTTTAACATTTTGATCATAAGCGTGATTTCATTTGATGTTTTATTAGGGGACTCACTAAGCAGATAAATATTGTGCTCATATTTTTGAATATGTGACTTACTGGTGTGTTTGTTATATTGTATATTGATGCAACATTTTTATTGGTTTATTTCTGGTTTTGTCAACAGTTTCACACTTTTTCCTTATTAAATCATCCAACTCAACACATCAACCTGTTCCTTGGATTTTGATTAGGAGAGTGTTTAGCTGTCTGTATAGCTGAGTCTACGTTAATGAGGACAACACTTAATGAGGACAGAACAGAATATGTCCACAAACACACACAGACTGGTAGAGAAAAGAGGGGAGAAAGATAGAATGGTAGACAGCAAAGCAAGTAAAGAAAAACTTTTCACAAGCCAACTTGATGAACTTGTGTTGTATTGCAGAGTATGTTTGGAACCTTACATGAAGTGTATGATCAACGCCTGGTTGGCCTGAGTGTGCAGGGCAAGAAAATATCAGGACTACAAGAGCGCTTCAACATCACCATGAATTTTACCACAACAATAAATGTAACTCCTGATTTAATTTAATATTTTACTCCAGTCTTACTTTCCATACCTTTATATGATTGTTAAAACAACATGAAGAAACATAAGGTTTATTAGTTAGTAAAACATATGCATGTATGTTGCATTGCATAAGATGTAAAATGATCGCTATCTTACAATGCTGTGATTGCCACTTGTGTTGTATTGCAGATCAGTGGCCACTGATCAGTGGTCATCACAATTTGCATATTAGTGATCAAGAAACTAACCTCACAGCCCATTGTTGGTCAGTGGTGCTAGTTTCAGTCATTATGTAAATGTACTCTTTGTAAGGTTGGGGAAACCTTCAGTCTGGGCTGAAGAAGTCACTTTGATGAATGATGAAACGTTTCTACCACTGAAAACACTACATTCAGATGAACAGAATCAACTTTTTGGGGTATATAACATATTGTATATTTTTATCCATAAAGGTTAGAAAAAAGATATGCACTCACCAGCGACTTCAGTAAGGACATATTGTGAGTGGACCCTGGTTTTTCATTAGAACTGCATTAAATAGAGACTGAATGAAGTTTTTATTCCCATCTACTAATATTATTTTATTATTACATTATTATAGCACAAGGTTCAGTTGGGTTTCCATAAACATAGGTGGTAGAAACATTCTCCAAAGAGCTACTGTTTACTTTCTTACTTTAAGTACTTTTCTTGACCATGCCTAAATGCACGCATGAACACACACACATATATAAACACAATATTTTTTGTGTCATAGGAAACCCAAGAGCCATCCTGCCAGTTCTTTAATTTTTCAGCAAACAGTAAGTAACCAAGCATCACAGTTCAATAGTAATGTATAACACATTGTTTGTGTTTGTATTTCTGGATTGTGGTTTCACTCAGCACCAGGAATTTGAGGTGATGTCATTCAGATATCACAGCAGCTCGTGCATAACGGACCTGTTTGTTTGACTTACCAGATTTTAGTCAGGATGGCTGCCTCACCCTGTGGACAGGTGGTCAGGGTAATGTTACCTGTTCCTGTGACCACTTCACATACTTTGCTATGCTCATGGTAGGATCTACCTGTTTCATTATACAAAGTGGCTTTACAACCTTTTATCCATGCTGCAATACTAACCTTAACAATGTGTATGTATTTTCCTCAGGTACCTACTTCCATCTCACCTAAAGACCAGAATATTTTATCATACATTACTTTAACTGGCTGTAGTCTTTCACTTTGTGCCCTGGTCATTGCTGTTTTGCTCTTCATCAAAAATAGGTATTATTCCCACCTTCATCATTCCCCCCCTTTCACATCTTCAATATGTGAAATCAGTATCAGTATCTTTAGTTTCTGCTCCTTTTTCCTTTTGCCTTTTTGTTGGTTTTCTTCTTTTCATTAATTTAAAATGCAATGCAGTCATCCTCTCTTACGTTCCTTCTCTTCCATTTTTTATTTTAATTCTCTCATCCAGTTATTCTTTATTCTTCCACTTAATTTACCTACAAACACGATATGACCATTAATTTTACACCAAAGTTATCACTTACCACAGATACCTTCTCCCCTGTCTGACAGAAAACTCAGAGAAGATGTCTCTATGAAGGTCCACATCAACCTTGTAATTGCTCTGATTCTCCTCAATCTGCACTTCCTACCCAGTCACATGGTGGCAGCACAGTCCACTACATGGCTTTGTTTTTACATGGCTCTTTTCCTTCACTACTCCCTGCTGACTACTTTCAGCTGGATGGCCTTGGAAGGGTTCCACCTCTACCTTCTCTTTGTAAAAGTCTTCGACATCTATGTCAGCAGATACCTGCTCAAAATCTGTGTGGTGGGATGGGGTGAGTGGAGCACTTCAAACAGGAATTTGTCTTCATCAGTCTGCAAATCTTTGTCTGACTGATCAATTTGTATGTTTCAGGTGTTCCTGCAGTCATTGTGTCATTGGTGGTGATCATAGACAGAAAGTTTTATGGCTGTATCTCTAGCTCCCCTGAAACTGCAGTGTAAGAAACAAATTTGCATGCATGCAAAATATAACCTTACTTCACATTTTTGAAGTTCTGATGCACATGCAAATCAACACGTGCATCAGAATTTCTATGTATTTGCATATCAGGGAGGAAAAAGTATCTAATTTGTTTAAAATACACTGTGTGTCCTACATCTCTGTTACAGAATGCCTTTCTGGCTTTTCAGTGCAAGACATTAAATCATCATCTGTTTCTTTTCTCTTTAGATGCTATATAACCAATCAAATGGTGAAAATGGTGACTACAGAGGGACTGTTCTCCTTGGTGTTTCTCTTTAACATGTTAATGTTTGCAGTTACAGTCAAACGTGTTTTCTGTGTTGGGCAAAGAAAAGAGGTAATTTTGTCAACAGGATCTTTAAATCACTTCATTTCTAAATCCTCCATGTCAGCCTGTCCCTTGAAAACCCCAGACCAACTGGTCTTGCCAACATTATTCCTCGTTTTTTAATTTAAAATTTCCATCCTCTTGTTAATGATACGCATACTGTATGGCAAGTTGTCTAATCTATCTATTCATCTATCTATCCATCCATCCATTTTCTTCCGCCTATCTGGGGCCAGGTCACAGGGAGAGCAGCCTAAGCAGAGAATTCCAGACCTCCCTCTCCCCAGCCACTTCCTCTAGCTTATCTGGGGGACCATCACGGCATTCCTAGACCAGCTGAGAGATATAATCTCTCCAGTGTGTTCTGGGTCTGCCCGGTGGGACATGCCTGGAACACCCAGGAGGCATCCTTGTCAGATTCCCCAACCACCTTAACTGGCTCCTTTCGATGTGGAAGATTAGCAGCTTTACTCTGAGCCCCCAAATGGCTAAGCTCCTCACTCTATGTCAAAGGAAGAGGCCAGCCACCCTTCAGAGAAAGCTAATTTCTGCCACTTGTATCCGTGATCTCTTTCAGTCACTACCCAGAGCTCATGACCATAGGTGAGGGAAAGGATGTAGTTCGACCAGTAAACTGAGTGCTTTGCTTTTACACTCAACTCTCTTTTTACAATGACGGGCTGGTACAGCGTCCGCATCACTACAGCTGCAGCACCAATCCATCTGTCGATCGTCCCACACTCTTCAATCGCAAACAAGAACCCAAGATATTTAAACTCCTTCACTTCGGTAATTAACTCATCTCTAACCCGGAGTGGGCACTCCAGGTTGAGGACCATGGCCTCAGACTTGGAGTTGCTGATTCTCATTCCTACTGCTTCACTCTTGGGTATGAACCACTCCAGTGCAAGCTAAAGGCCACCACCTGATGAAGCCAACAGAACCATATTATCTGTGAAAAGCAGAGATGAAATTCTGAGATCACCCATGTGAAAGCCTTCCACCACTTGGCTATGCCTAGAAATTCTGTCCATTAAAAAATTATGAACAGAATTGGTGACAAAATGGCAGCCCTGAGTCCAACACGGACCGGGAAAAAGTCTGACTTATTCCTGGCAATGTGAACCAAGTTCTTGCAATGGTTGTCTAATTTGGCTTTTTAAATTTTAAATATTTTGAAGAAAGTTATTTACTGGTAATATTTTAAAATAAGTTTTTAAAACTTAAAACATTTCTATTAAAAACAGACTCTATAAATGAACAAGTGCATCTGGAGAACACAATTTTAAGCAATTTTGAAAACATTTATGGTCATCTGTGGTTTTTCTTAACCTGCTGTGCCATGTTTCATTCTGGTAAATCAGCTTGGGCAGATTAACAATACCAAAGTCATCAAAAGTATTTGTCGCCTGTTGGGAGTCGGCGCTCTGCTTGGCCTTACCTGGGGCCTGGTCTTCTTCTCATTTGGACAGCTGACCACTCCTGGCCTCTACCTCTTCTGCATCCTGAACTCATTGCAAGGTCTGTACATTCTGCTACTATCTGTGTTTCTGTTGAAGTGAATAATGAGGATTAGCTTTTTACCAAAGTGAAGGTAAACATGAGACCGCTCATATGATGTAACCTATTCTGATCATATGGGAAGGAGACATATGAGGAGTCTCCTTCTCTGCTCTGCCTTTATTTTCAGCTGGATAGTGTAGTGGTAAGACTACACACCTTTGGAGTGAGAATCGCAAGTTCGATTCCCACCCAGTATCCAGTAAGGGTCCTGGCTAGACCCCCCATGCTAAAAACCAAGCCCTGGAATGCCGTGGCTACGGCTGCAGCCTGTCCGCAGCTTGGACACAAAACATTTCACTGCATGTTGTACTCTGTATGATTATGTATGTGATGAATAAAGCTTGTTTGTTTGAAACTGAAAATATTTTTCCAACAACGCCACTTGTTAAAGTGCACACGCTATCCATTTCGTAAACATTAACTTAAAATACATTCATGTATGCAGTAGATTTGGACTTTTTCGTGTGTATGAATGAACAGTAAGCTAACACAGTTGACTTATCAGTTTTATTTGAATTAATTGCACACTCCTCACACTTCCTGTACTCAGTCTGATCCTTTGCCTAACACACTCTTCTTTGTACCACACAGGTTTCTTCATCTTCCTGTGGTTTGTGATGTCAGTAAGAAAGTCCTAAAACTCCGCTACACAGACGAGCAGTGAAACACGTAGTAAAAGCAGCTAGATTAAACAAAACTGGAAAAATACCAAGAGGTGTGCTGGTGGAATGTGCAACACAATGCTGAAATCTGACAGTAAAATTTCTGTTTTACTTCTGGATCTAGAATGACTGGAAAATGCAGAATAGATCAAATGTGATGCACCAGGTCCAACTGTAATTTTCAGAGGACATAAGGATGATTACAAAAAAATCCTCTTTATTGATTTTTTTCCCTTAAAGTCACCTGTCCTCTTTTTACGATTGCACACAGAGCTGATCTTGCTTTTAAATGCAGTTCACCCTCCACTGGTTTAGTGCTTTGAGAAATTTTGATATAGTATGTTGATTATTACACCATTATTATTATTACACCATTGTGAATTTACAGCATGTTTTATTATAATCTAGCTTTGAGATTATTAGAAATGTCTTTATTTATTTTATGTTTTGTATATATGAACCTTTTCTGTGCCAGTTTGTACACCTGAACATGCTCAATGCCTTGCTAATTCATTAAAGCTACAGTGTCAGCATGAATGATTAAAAAATTGAAATTTTTTGCTTTGTTTGTTTATTGTATTTCATAATATTCCTGTTAACAGACCTAGTTTAGAACAGACTGATGCCAGAGTCCAAACTCCACTGAAAATAGTGTTTAGAACTGCAGTCATTATATTGCCCCCATAAAGAACATTTGCCTAAAACAAATACCTCCCAAAGACCACACAGAAGCGCCTCTGTATTTTAAACATTAAGCACATAGTCACTCAGGCAGATCACTGGTGCCTGCCTGGTCCATCGTGCTCATTTCAGAGATGTACACTGAATGTTAATGTGAGTCTTTCTTTATTTTCTCTTTATTTATCTCTTGGTGTGCTTTGTATCAAATACAAAAAAGCCATACATTAAAAAGTGAATTTTACCTAGAAAAAATGCTTAACATATTCATTAGTTTTAAAAATATCAAAGAAGAAATCTTGTAAATGGCCTAGAGAATTGTGTTTAAGTGGAACTGTATCTGAAATTTCCACTATTTGAATTTTGAATGTTTATTAATGTAGTATTACAAAGAGAAGAAATGATGTGACCTCATCTTTGTCTTTATTGGTTCACAGTTGATTTGACTCGTGTGTTCAAGGGGAATCATCGTAAGATGGGGAATTTTAAACATATCAATGGAAAACAAGTTTAATTTCTGTGCTCTTTCAGAACTTTTTTTTACACAATTTTTTTTTTTTTACTGTTTATTGAGGTTTAATGACATAATGCAGATTTGTCTGCCAGTCACTAAGGAAAAATGTGTATTCTAAGACTAGTTGCAAATAGTTACTGGAGGTCTCTGGCAGGCAAATATTCTCAAAGAAAATGCTGAACCAAAAACCTAGTGCTTGCTTTGGTTTTTAGCATATTTCCATGGCTGGCTGTAGATTTTCATGTATTTCGGCAAACACTTGCTAACTACTAATCAAGCATTACTAAATCTTGAAAGACTGCAATGCAAACCAGGAATGGAAAAGACCTTTGGACTGTAGCTAATATGTTTTTAAAAGCTGCAACTTTTACTATGAAGGCAAATGGTCCCCATTTCTGGTTTGTGTTGCGCTTTTCACAGCATCACTAAGGCTGGTCTTGAGGGAAAAAACAGACCACTGACATTTCTCTACATCTGTATGACTGAGGCTTTAGCAATTATTTTCCCGGTGATTGGCATCAACCTTCAGAAAGAACTTGCAAAGAGTCAGAAAATGCTCAAAATCTCAATGGATACTTAAAATGAGAGAACTTGAGGGTAGGTTAACATTTGTATGTTTTTTTAAAGGACCTGACGACATTCAGCAAGTGTATTATTGTTATCGGTACATGCTTTCATATATGCATATTTGAGCTTACTTCCTACTACCTTCCTCATATATGAATGTAAATTGACATGGATTTTAAATAAAGGTGAATGAAACTCTTTGAACCTCATTCATTTTGTTTTATATTTATTCCACACATTCACAGGATAAATAATGTTGACCTTACTTCTGTTGCTACTGCTGCACGAATCGCTGGCTGACAAAGGTATGAATATCTGCTTTGTTTGCACACTCATAGAAATTGATATTTATTTATTATTTATTCATGTATTTATTTATTTAACTTTTTTGTGAAATCTTCAAAGAATAACACAAATAAAAATTGGATTTAAAGTTAAAATTCTGGTTCTCACCACCTATTTTTGTATAATATTTATTTATTTATTTTTTACCTCATATTTATTTATTTCTTCCATTTTGCTGCCTTGTCATATATTAGACCTCCAGTTTACATTAAGTCGTTATACCAACCACAAAGATAAAGCTTCCTGATTTTATTTGCGTATTTGAAACACATGATTCAGAAACAGATTTATTATTCTATTATTGTAGGATCTTTCAATATAAAGCACCTTGTGCTGACTGTTGCTGTGATGTGGTACTACTTGTCCCTATGTAAAAAACGTAAAAGTTACAGTAGATTTAGAGGGAGCAAGAACTGCAATCAAGCTATATTTACAGCTTTTGCTATAACCTGCCTAGAAATTTGTTCTAACTGGCAACAGTTTTTTCACATCACTGTGGAGGAATTTTGGCCCTTTTTCTTTGAGTGGGAGACTGAGAGACAGATTGGGGCTGCAGCTGCAGTGATGTGGATGCTGTATCAGTCTGTTGTGGTAAAAAGAGAACTGAGCATAAAAGTGATGCTCTTATTTTACCAATCAGTCTATGTCCCTCCTCTCACATATGGTCACATGTAAGTGTGACAAAAATGCAAAAAACTGTGAAATCAGGGAGGGGGCATAAACTTTTTCACAGCACTATATGCGTACTACTCGGTCTCTCTGGAATAGTTGCTCTCTCTGAAAGACTTAACCCTGACTGAATATGTGTAAGTTTATGTGACTTATATCTTTTTCTTATCTTCTGTGTCTGTGCCCAGTGTGCTTCACCATTTCTAATCACGGCATTGAAATTAATGGAACTGATGCAAACATCACTGAACATCAAAATAAGTGGGTGGACTGTCAGGCTTCCTGCGTCTTTGTATGCACGTTCAGAGAAGAGGCATGGTTCAGTGGTACATCTGATTGCTTGGATGTTGAGATTGAAAAAGCGTTTGAAACTGAAATAACTTATCCACTGGAAGAATGTAAGTGTGCTGAAATCTAGTCTGATCAGAACAGAAATTGTTCTGCTGAATTGCTGATTCACAGCCATTCCCACTTGTCCTGTCTTTTTCTTAATCTCTTTCGTGTTTCTAACCTAGATCACACTTGCCGCCTGTACCCATGCCTGAACAGTTCCATCTTGCGACTGATTGATTCTCTGGATTATAAACAGAAAAACTTGATAACACTCTTCAACATAAGAAATTCGTGTTTAGACCTCTTCATTAATAATCGAAAACTCAAGTGGACCTTTATAAAGTAAGTAGAGTCCTGCAGCAGGCACTCCTGCATATGCTGCTGAGTAGGCAGGAGTCCTGCAGCAGGCACTCCTGCATATGCTGCTGAGTAGGCACATGTAGCTGTCTTTTTTCCTTTGTTGTATTTTTTCCCTTTAGTACTGTTTATCTGCCTTCCTGCAGCTTTTTGTCTTAATGTCACACAAGCATTTGTGGTTGCCAAATGCTAGTTCATTTCATGCACATGTATAAATCTGATTGCAGAAGATGTTCTTTCATTTGCTTCCATGTGAATTTTATTTCTGCAGTGCAGAAAGAAAGGCCATCCATACCCTCATAAATAACACCCAGACTGAGGTTGCATTGTCCAGTACCTACAACCAGGAGTACTTGTCTCTGAATGTGATTAACATCAGCAAGGCCCCAGTGAATTCCACAGTGGCCATAGAAGCTCCCCAGGTACACAAGCCAGATGTTGATGAGAAACATAAGGGAATAATGTGGACTGAGATTGCATGACAGTGGTTGTTTGAAAGTATTGTCTTCTATCTGGTTACTAATACTGTATGCTTGATTAAAACTACCCTTAAAATTGTTCTTCAGAAGGATATAAATTGAATTTTTTTTCCCATCCACTGTTAGCTGCACCCTCAGAACCATTCATTCATCCCTAGGATTTGGCTGCCTGTCGATGCTTTGAAGGCCATCCCAGAGGAGAAGAGGATTATTGGTTTGGTCAGCTACATGTATCACAGCCATCTCCAAGTATATCCTATATTCTTTACACTATTTCAATATGTTTTGATGAACTTTTTTATATTCTAAGTCATGAGCATTATCTCCATTTAAAAAAAATTATGTACATAAAACATTTGTATTTATACCATATAATAATGGTCTTTATTTCCCCTCTTACTGTACATTCCTTTTTTAGTTTGATCAGGAGAAGATTTTATCATTGGTTCTCAGGATAGAGGTGCTAGGGGAAGAGCGCCTCAGAAATCTGGCTTCACCAATCAAGATGACTTTTAGAGTTAAAACAGACAAAGGTCAACTGGATGTAAGTCTGTTTGTGTGGAAATATTTATTCTTTTAGTTATTGGTAATTTGTAATCGGATTATGTATGTTATAGTTCCATAGTGTAATGGTTTACATATTTGTCCAACATGTCAAAAGTCCCTTTGATGTTGTGGCAGTAAAGGCATTTAGCATAACAGTCTGTCAGATCAAATTTGCAGTTCCATCGGCTGCAGTCACCCCTTGTGAATAAGCGAGCAGCTGAGATCACTGTCTTGATAATCTCGGTGTCTGTTGGCTAATCATACACTGAACGACTAAATTGTGCAACACTAAATGTTCTGGCTCATAAAAAAGGGGAAAAAAACATGTGATTTGATTTCATCATCATAAGTTTTATAGAATTTGACTTTGCATTACTAACATTTTTTTAATTTTACAGAATGACTCACAGTTAGTCTGTCACTATTTTGATGAATTTGATGAACATGGTAAGTGTATATCAGTTTTGTTGGTTACTTCAAGATGAATACCAAAGTAATGAGATTGGACACATTAATATTTATTTACATAATTATTTGTTCACTGACAATTTGGGGAATCTTTAACTATTGTCTTGATTTATTTACGCCATATTGACTTAACCATGGTGTTTTAAAACTCCTGTAGTTTGGTGTAAGTAAATAGATCTCTCTGAGAATCTTCACAGACAGAAATGGATCTTTGTTTGTGAATTAGGACATGCAGTATAATGGACACAGTGCAACACTGCTGCAGAGACAAGCATAAATGTATTTTGGTGCATTCATTGTGACCTCAAATCTGATCTTTTGCTGGGAGCTCCCTGTTTGAATTCTGCATGTTCTTCCTACGGGGGTTTCTATCCGGTACTGTAGCTTCTCCCTACAGTCATTTCTATGACTTTCGTCTCTAGATGTGGATCTGTGGATATACATTTGTGGATGTGCACCCTCAGTTAGGCCTGTGATGGACTGACAGCCTGCCCCACATTCTACCTCTTGCTTTTTAAAATGTTTGCATATGTTTAAGTGAGGTTAAAAAAGCAGTAATGAAAAGGCACAGATGTATAGATTACTGCATTTAAAAAATGAAACTGTCCATGTACAAAGAATGAAGTTTCACATTTTTTTCAGGCTCACCCTGGAAAACTGATGGATGTGAGACTCAAAGCTTAAACCAATCAGATGAACAGGACATTGTGTGTTATTGTGACCATACAACACCGTTTGCTGTTCTTCTAGTATGTCGCTCCTGAAGAAACTTATGGTTTTAAGCAGCTTTCACTTTTAAGATATAAGAAAATAAATCTAATTATAGTGATCTAAATGATCTTTATTCAACATTGGTATACTAAAATACCCTATTTCTTAAGCTTCTCACTTGTTTTTAGATATTGGTAAAAGTAAATCTGAAAACTATAGACAATCTTCATTCTTTTGCAGATAAGAGGTCAAATTGCAGCAGTCCACTGGAAGATATTGTCATACATCAGTTACATAGGCTGCGGTCTGTCAGCTTTCTTTACTGCTTTGTCTCTTTTGATGTATGCTTTCAGTCGGTATGTATCATAAAATTAACGTGCACAATAACGTACTTGTCTGTGGACTTCAGATATCTGAATGTGTTTTTATTTGTCTCCTCCTCAGTAAACACAAACTGGACTACTCTCTATCTATTCACGTATCCCTGAGCGGGGCCTTGTTTCTGCTCAATTCAACCTTCCTGCTGACTGAGTGGGGAGCTACATTGAAACTAGAGTGGGTGTGTGTGTTCGTTGCAGCATTCATGCATTATGCTTTGCTCTGCAGTTTCACCTGGATGGCCATAGAGGGACTTCACCTCTATCTAATGCTGATCAAGGTGTTTAACACCTACTACAAACACTACCTACTGAAACTTTCACTTGTGGGTTGGGGTGAGTATTGCAAATACATCAACAGTATTTACTACTTGAGAAAAGAGGAAAGGGTTTATGAGGAAACTCATACTGAACCAGAGGTCACGTAGACAATGACTGCAATCAGTATTGAATGTGAAAGTATGGGTTGCCACCCTTTTCGAGATTTCCTTCTACACTCACTGTATGATTAATGAACACTGTTAAAATTGAACAACATCTCTTAGAAATATATCTGAATATGATACCACATTTTATATGTGTTGATGCATCATCCAGGTAAGGAAATCCCAGAAAGCTGATTCGGTTCATTTGGACGTTGTGTTTTCAGTGGGAAGAACATTTCATCACTCCTCCGAGTGACTTCTTCAGACTCAGTTGACAGCCAGTTTTCCCAAAACTCATGAATGAAGTCTTTCATGTGCTGGGTGCCTCTTGGATATTAAATAACTTAGTGTTAAACTGTGTTTGCGTGTATTATTGTGTGATTCGTAGGTATTCCTGGTGTAATTGTGGCAGTCTCTGTAGGAGTGATGGATTTCAAACAGTTTTATGGAGTTAAACAGATGACCATGGCTGACACCAACCAAACTAGCTCTATGTAAGTAAACCAGCTGCTTTTGACAAGACTATACGCTAGCACTATATGTCTTTAACAATAGGAATCCAAAACCATGACTGGGTTTGCATGGGTAAATTGTCAGCTACACAGCGACACAGTGAGAATTTTCATGTCACACACCAGACATTAAAAACCTACTGAACATATGTAGCTTGCAATCAGGATAGCAAATAAATCAAATAAATCTCAAATGTTGTGGAAAAAATGTTCTTTAGAGGAAGTTCCTGGCTATTAAAGTAAGATCTTACAAAGAAGTGCTTACTGTTGAAACCATAAAGTACCAAAAGCCAAGTTTCATATCATTATGAAATTGTACTGTTTCTGTTCTTTGTATGCTGGACTGTAGGTAGAATATACGGCCACAGATTTTGAAACTGTACCTTGACAGCTCTGCCTGTTTTACAGCTGCTGGATCACTGATGACGCCTTCTTCTACTCCTTGAACCTGGTATACTTTATCCTTGTTTTTATCTTTAATGCTGGCATTCTCTTGGCAGTGGCTTCCAGCATATGTAAGATGAAACAAGTGTTACAGACTACCTTAAAGTCAGAAGCCACAACTAAGGGGAAATTGTGGGGAGACCGAGAGAGGCTTAGCTCGTCCTGTAAGAGTGGCCTGACATTGTTGGGTCTTACCTGCCTGATGGGTACCACCTGGGGCCTGGCCTTCCTGGGTTCTGGATATGTCAACTACCCCATTCTCTACCTTTTCTGCATCCTCAACTCCACACAAGGTCAGTTTTGTGTGTAGTCTTTTGATATGTTCAACTAATTTGAGCATTTCGTGTCTGATCTGATCATTGTTTTTCTGGTTTTCTTGATAAGGTTTCTTTATCTTCCTGTGGATTTGTCTGTCAGCAAAGAAGCAGAGAAAGAGGGCTATGGAGGACCGAACATCTTCAGCTCCTGTGAGGACTACAGAAATCAAATCAGATTAGAGTCTACATGTAATCTCCTGTTATGTTAGATTCAAAACACACTGAAACTTTAAATACTACCTTTTTTTAGTATTTCTGTATTGTCTTTGTGATTTAATAATATTTTTTCTCTTTATATTATGTTTACTCTGTTTAGTCAGTCATATATATTTCACCTTTGTAATATTCTTGATATTTATAATTGAGCGATTTGTATGTATTTGTGCTATTTCTTAAATTAGTAAACTCTGTAACACATTATATTATTGAATTAGTTTAGTCTGTTACTGTTACTGTCTTGGAGCAACTGTAACCCACATCATTTCCTTAGGGTTTTATAGAGTATTCTGATATATGCTTCTGAATAAAGCTGTACATGATATATAGGAGACTGGTGAAGTGTTATTAAGTTTCTATGGACCTGACACATATAACTTTGACTTTTTCAGAGTTTCTCACACTACACACTGAAGCATTAGACCATTTCTTTAAATTTTAATATGCTACTGGTGTTTATAAATTGGACTTAAGTGTGGATGTGAGCATGAATGAGTCTCTGTCTCGCTGTGTTACTGTCTCTCACCCTACGCTCACCATGACTTTTGAATGGGCTCGGTGATTAAGTAAATAGATGGATGGATTTTTTTTTTTTAAATACTGAAGAAGCCAAGGCACAAAGTGATTTTAAATAAGGAAAATCAATTAAACATTAAAAGGTAAAGTAATAATACTAACGTTTTGTAAATCTTTTACTGTACAGTAAATGAAACTTTACAATGTCATGAAGTACAAAGTATCATATTTACATCCAAAATATAGTGAAATATTAGTTGGAAATACCATAAGTGCATTGAAACTGTACTTTCATTTCAGCACATGAACCCATAGCCCAGTGACCTTTGGACAACCCCCTGTCAAGTAGATAAGAATTCTTTATAAGACCGATTTATGATATAGTGACAAGTCAGTGTGACTGATTTATTCAGAATGCATTAAGATATTTCATACCAGGTATATAATAAAAAATTACTGAACTGTGGATTTTGCAAAGGTGAGCTAGTGATTTCAAAGAATATTAATATAGATCTGGAAATAAGTATAATAGATCCATTGCAATGAACTCATTCTCCAGATTTAACTTGCCTCCCTTTCCTGGTGTGGACCTCGGAGACTCCGTTTTTATTATTACAGCATTTAATGCACCATTTATTCCCGACTTGAAATAGAGAGTGCAACAGCGACCTTTTTTCAGTTTTACATTTTTCAGAGAGATCAACTTTATTAACTTCTACATGTTTAAATCCTCAGTTCTTTCCCCATCCTCATTTTTTTGTTTGTTTTTTGTTTTTTGTTGCTGTTGCTGTTGTTTTGTTTTGTTTGTTTGTTTTTTATATCTTTTCACTGGGTTCTAAGAGGTCTCTGAGGTTTGGCTTGATTGTTTTGTAGTGGGAGTTTCGTTTCGGGAGTAAGTACTCATAATTCCCATGGGCTTAAACGCAACAATAACATAAGGTATTCGCAGTTAATCCAATGTGATGTAAATATAATCTGAATGTAATGTAATATGTCACAAAGGTAAATGTAGATAATTAGAGCAACAAAACTATTATATGAATCATAAAATATGATTCCTTCATAAGCAACTTCGAATTTTCTACAGATCTATAAGGGTAGCATATTAGTTTTTACCGAGAGTCGCACCACTGTGTAGAACTGTGTTTCCAGCTGCGACTGCTGAGGCTAAAGGTTAGTCGGCACTGCTCGTCTGCTCAACGGAGTTTGCTATTATGGACCATCGGAGAGCTGTAAAGTGATTTGCTGACGCGCTGTACCAGAGACAGCGCGGTGTCCTCGGGAGGAGCCGAGAACTGGATTCAGTGTGGGACTGGTGAGCAGCCACCGACAGAGCCACTGAACTATAAGTCAGACTTGTGTGTTTATCTGCCAAAAAGTGATCATCTACCAAAAACTGATTTCCAGTGTTTCCATTTTTATGTGCAGTCTCTTTACTTACATGGTCAACAGACTTAAGTGAACAGGATTTACAAAGGGGTTACACATAAAATTTAAAAATGAACTGTTATGACTTTATATCTTTATGACTCAGTTATTTTACTTACATTATAACAAGTCCAGTCCTTTTTGGCCACTTGAAATATCTTTTGAGAACTCTTGTTATATTTGTTGCAATTTCTCCTGTCCTCTTGGGCAGATTACTCTTAAAAAGCCATTTTTTAATGTCAATGAGACCTTTTAACTGGATAAATAAAGATAACTGATTGCAGCTTCTACCTTGTGATAGGAATGTTGTTTGTGGCTTAAGATGACTTGAAATCAATCATGAGGGATACATTTGGCATATGTTTCACACAGTATAGGCCAACAAGTTATTTATAGCAGTGTAAATACTGGCATCAGTTTTTGGCAGGCAATCACGTTTTGGCACAACACCACAAAGAGGTGATAACCTGATTTTGTGTTGCTTAATTTAATTTCAAATTGTATTATTTAATTTAAAAAGCATATTTCATTTGCTGAAGTAACTGTGATATCATGTGAGTTAAAAAATGTGTTTGTACATTTTTATCCTGCACTTAAGTTCAGTAAATGTTTCATTCTTGTGCTTAAGAGTTGTCTGGGGCCAATTCTTTCATTAGTGTTTACGTCTAACCTGCAGGCAAGGGGTTTACGGTTAGTTTCCCTAATTCCTGTCCATACCACAACCATTGTGGTATCTGTTCTAGTAATGACACCAAAACCCCACATAGTGGGTCTAAACTGAGGTAAGAGGGTTTAGACTCCATATACTGGGTGGAGTACTACACTTTTCATCACATTTCTTGAAGTTTTAGACCTGATATATAATTTTGAACAATTTCTGCATGTCTTTATGAAGGTGTCGGACACATCTTCTTGTGGATCTGGTTACCCACAAGCACAGAATACTTTACCATTGCTTAAAATGATAAACCCTTAATACAACAAATCTCTCACACCAAACCTCACTAGATCTATGTCAGCTTAAAAAAAACATTTCTAACTGAATTTTTAGAATAAAACATTAACTATTCGTATTATAAATGAAATATACTATGTAAAGAGAAAAAGGTCAGTAAGAAAAGAGAAATAGTATATACTGCAGTCCAGTTACCTTCAAAGACTTCATTTCAAAGATTTGCATTTTATTTTACTATGTGTGCTGCAACCTGCAGAACAACTGGTGTGGTGCAAGCTCCTGTTTCACTTCCTCAGCAAGCTGTAAGTATCAGTACTTCCTGACCACGGTCACTTGACCTTTTGTTTTCTACTGCATACATAGGAAAAGTGTATGATTTAGAAAGGTCTTCCTCTAGATATCATCTAATGTCAGTCATTCATTTACAGCACAAATATTTGTTTCTATTTTATTATTTTTAAAAATACATAAAATATTAGAACTGTCTTCACAGACAGACTCTTAAATGGCTCTACTGTTTGTGCCATGTACCAATCTGTTTTCTCAGTTAATATTTCTGTTAAAATTTAGAGCAAAAGCTTCAAAGTACTTGATCATTGTGATACCACTGAAAAAAATTGCCTGATGTGAGTCATTTCCTCTACTGAGCTGTCAACCACAGGTCTGTTAAAACATGTGATTTATGTAGATGTGAAACTTCCACTTGATCTCATTCAGCAAACATCAACCAGGCAAAAAAATACCCTGTGGACCTCTTACAGCAAATGTGTGTCTGTCGATGAGTGAGACGCGATGTGGATTACACTTTTTATCTCAGCAACCCTCTGTTTTTCTATGTCCCGAGCTGGTGGTGAGTAAACCTACCATGTTATCGCTATTATGTTGAAAGGAGTATGCTTGTGAGGTGAATAGTACACTAAATATCTCAAAGTCATGAATCCTTGAGAAAAGTTAAATGGCCCCAGCTTCTTTGCTACCAATAGCTAGTAAGGACTCTAAGCCAACCAGTTTCACAAAACTAACTGCAGTTTCATCAAGTGCTGATCAAACACTAGTAAAAGAACAACTTGTCTCTCATGTGTCTAGATGCCACTTTGATGTTATATCAGCTTCCAGTCTTGTTTAATTCTATTCATTACGGTAATTTTGATCTTTCTATGTCTGTGTTTTTCACTTTGACAGGCTTCTGTGAAAATGTTCTTGATGAATGCCGAAAAAGTGAATCATGGATAGGGTAATTCAACTTACCGTACATGTCACATTCCTGTTTTTGAACATTTATATAGTTGTCTTACATGAATGGATAAATGCTGTCAATACTGGCTAAAATGTTTTCATCTCTACAGTGGCTGCTTTTCAGGGTTTTTACATGGCTTCATCATCAAATAGCACTTATTAGAGTGTTAGTGTACAGCCTCTAACATATAAATCACACATTGATACTTGTATGCTGAGAACAAGACCAGTCTTACTTGAGAGGACAGTGGAGGATTGATTCATAGATCTATCAACAAGAAGAACACAGTGTAACACTTTGGAGTAACCATAATCTTGCATTATTGTTTAAGTGTATTGTGTAAGCAGGTGTTGGTAAACTTGTTACAT
>VUQG01029959.1:0-17743 GCA_015106755.1 Etia nguti | reverse complement strand
ACATGTACTGACAATAGCCACACACGGGTAAATGTGTAGTTAATGGAAGTGCAGTAAATCTGCCCAGTATGATATTAAATATATGATACACTTACTACTTCATATATCTCACATCGTTTGTAACGAGCCACCGAAAGCACCACCGGGCACTGCTGACGTGAAGGTGCGTGGATACCCTCTGCTCGAAGAAACTTCTGTGCGTGAGTGAAGGCAGCGACTCGGCTGAGCAGCTCCTGTGGAGGTTTGGTGAAGACCATACTTCTCATCCGGCCTGCTGACGATGTGCAGGGGCATCTGGATTTATAACATGAATTTCTAGTGTCGCCATCATCAGTTTGAGCCACTGAAAAGACTAGAAATGGGCGTAATACATTAGATGTTGGCTAGCGCGCAGCTAATATTTACTATAAGGTAAAAGGGTTAAATGCGCTATTCAGCCTCGTGTAATTTCAGCTAAATCCAGGAGCGTCTTAGAGTCTATAACTTACCGTAAACATAAAAGAAATTCCAGTTTCCTGAAAAATAGCGGAGTTCCCGGCTGCTTCACTGTCCCGCTGCGTGTTGTTGTTTTGGTGACGCAACTTCCGTCGACAGACGATTGGTCGTCTACAGTGGGATTCAGCGCTCCTATTGGGCCAGAGTCTACAGTGTCTACGGTCAACGTAGACTCCGGGCCAATGAAAAGTCGTAACCGTCTACAGTCACCGTTGACTTTGCGCTACCGTAGACTCGATTTCTTTTAACCCTTTAAATCCTAACCCGCCACCGGTGACGATTAGCATTTTTAGCAGGGGTGGGCAACTCCAGGCCTCGAGGGCCGGTGTCCTGCAGGTTTTAGATCTCACCCTGGGTAGACACACCTGAATCAAATGATTAGTTCATTACCAGGCCTCTGGAGAACCTCAGGACATGTTCAGGAGGTAATTTAGCCATTTAAATCAGCTGTGTTAGATCAAGGATACATCTAAAACCTGCAGGACACTGGCCCTTGAGGCCTGGAGTTGCCTACCCCTGGTTTAAAGGGTAAATTAGGTCAGGGTTTAAAGGGTTAAAGAGGATTTTGTTGTTTGTTGGTTTGTTTTTTAAACGGACAGAGTAGTGGAACTTTATTACAGGTGTAAAAAGTTTAGCAGTGGTTTGTAAAGAAAGATAAGCCATTTGAAACAAAAACAGGACTTTAACTGTGACAACGTGAGCCCTCTGGCTTTATCTGTCTTTCATTCAAATGGACAGATTTGTCATCCCAATAACTACTGCACGTGCTTTTGTCTTCTGTTGTGTAGGTTGGGCTCAAAGGCAAAGAACATGAGAGCAATTTTGGCTGAATTTTCAAATTAAGCCCGTATGAGGTGGTGCTCCACCATGGATGAGTGAATTCAAAATCAGTTCTGAACAAATATTTAAAACTAAACAGCTGCAACACAATTACATTTGCAAAGAAAACAAACTTCCTCTGCAGCATCACCAAGAGACAGCTATCCAGTGAGTTGCATAATTTTTTTTTTAAAAAGTGAAGAATGTATTTATTCAGTCAGTGCCAACAGTTCATTGCTGAGGAGAAGTCCATATTGCTGAGTCATGCAAGTAGTCAGCATAGACTGGAGCTTTTAAAAGACACAGCGTGCAAAATGATACTGAACTAACAGGTAGATTTTGGACGCTTTAATGTCCCCTGAAAGAAAATATGACATTGTTCTTTGATAGAAATGTCACAGGCTGTCATTGAGTAGTCCCATCAGTTTACTGACCTCTTTTCTGGTCTTTTCACCACGTGCATGCTTATCTTAAATATTATTTATTTACGCATGATCATTTAAGTTAATTTGTTAAAAAAAAATATATCCAGAAAGCAATCAAGGAAATAAAAACTTTTACCTGCTACAATTGGGACCGGTTCTATACTTTTTCCATCTCAGAGTGATCCCAGTGAGAAAAGTGAGAGCAAAAAATCGATGAAACTAAAATATAAGAATATAATAGTCATAATAAAATTCCAGAAGGCTCTTTCCACAACCAAAAGGAGTCAAGTAACAGCAGGAAGTGATTGTTTCCCCTGTTCTAAAGCAACTGCAAACGCAACCTCTCTCCCGATTAGCTAATAAGTTGATATTCAACTGGGAACCACCCTGAATATACAAAGACAAATAACCCACATCATAAATTCTGGTGGGCAAATGAGTGTCTCATATAATCCAGATTCAACTGATGGTTGACCTTTGAAGAAGCTGCACCATAAGGCACTTCTGCTTGGTGGTCGTTGCTTGGTATGCCGAAAGCTTTGTTCATCACTTTCATCATCTTGTTCCCTCCTCCTCTTCCTCCCGTCTTGGCTGCGTGAAGTGATACAGAAAGTTGGGTTCATCCTTGAAGCTGTGCTGACCTGTCAACACTCCACCCCGCTGAAGACGGGCGCCATACAGCTGTGCCTCGGCTCGTCCAGCGCTGAGGCCTCGTTCCACCAGCCACTCTACTAAGTCACTGCCTCGGAACACATTTTCAAGATGGGACTGAGGATACTGATGAAACTGGGGAGGGCTTGAAGCATTACCATGCTGAGAATTGGTGGGTTCATGGTCAAGGGAGGTTTCTGGTGCATCAGGGTTGGAAATATGTGCTTGCGTTTCATTCTCGGGCTCTAGGTCGGGTCGACTTGGAAGCAAACACTGTCTGCTGGATTTATCTGGATTGTGGTTTCGGTTAAGAATCTGTGAGTCATAGTTTAGCTGACCCTGATTACTAGAATTTGTGTTTAGGTAAAGTGGTTCATGGGCTGGAGAATGTCTCAGAACTTCAATTTCTTCCTCCAGTCCTCCTCCAAACCTGTTAGTATCAGAGGAAGGATTCACCTGTCGAAGTGTTCACACTCTCCCCTGAGCCACTATAAGGTGATGGTGATGAAAAGAAGAGGGAATGGGCAGGCAAAAGAAAGGAGGGAAAAATGAAAGGAATGGAAGAGAAAGCAAAGGAAGGATTATAAGGCAGAGAGAAGGTATAGAGATAATAGAAATTATTTTGTGTTAGAACGATAGCACCCAGGACTTGTAAAAACAAGTTTTAGTTTTGGTGAGTTTTGTAGTAGGGTGGCCAAATTTGATCTTCAGTATTTTAAAACAGGCACGACAGAGTATAAAATTTAAATGGTTAGACTTAATTTTAAGAAAAATAACAGTCTCAACCCCAGAAACTGATGCAACATGCAAAGAGGATCCAGAGAAAAACTGGAAAATCAGAAGTAATTATTTGGACATGCTCAGAATTGAACATGCAAGAACACAATAAAAGGAGAGAGAGAGAGAGAATTCAAACTCAAAAACGGAGATCTCTAATCATTTTTTTTTCCATGTTTACTTCAAAAATATTTCGCTTAGAGGGAATAAATCCTATAAGCAGATGATGTGAGGGGTGATTTCAAAACAAATCATGTACACAAAGACAAACTGTACTATATAACACACACAAATATTCTTAAAAAACACACAAATACATGTAAACAAGTACTCGTACCTGCGTGTGTGTACTATGTCTTGTACACACTGGTCTTTGTGGTAGCGGACAAACTGAGTACAGGTGAGCCTGACCTCCTCTGGTACCCCTGAGGGACTCAAATCATCAATGTTCCTGCCCTGCCACAGGCTAAGCAATCTAAAAAAAAAAGGCACACAAAAAAAAACTTGTTCTAGTGTTGTTTTATTTATTTGATCACAAATTCATCTAGAAACCACAATGAAGTCTCAGATCACCTCTTCTTAAAAGGCAAGATGATTAGATGTCTGTCCAGACCAAAAATCCCAAAGGACAAAAAACCCTGGAGGAGAAAATAAAACAAAGTGTAGTAGATACAACTGAACATAGTATATTTTCACTCGCAACACTTCGTATACAAAGTAAGTAAATGTATGAGATACCTGTCCATAGTTTGCCACAGCACAGAAGAACTGTAGTTCAAGGTAGAGCCTTCCTGGATCTTTGTTGAACAACCACCACAGACAGCTGGACAGGTTCTTCATTCAAGGTAGAGACATTCACCAATCAGACACCAGGACATTGTTACGGCTTGTATTGCAACTTTCCATATTTACAAACACATAATTCAAAGTAGCATAAAGTTACTAATTATTAACAGCTTTTATATTAATCTGTATGTTTATATCATAAACAATGTGTGTGCTGTAGATGAAGACAACACTACACACCCAACAGTTGAGGATTTATTATATTTGAAGGCCTCATTCATCTAACTGATGACACAACACTGTCGAAGGCAGTTTTCATACATTTTTACTGTCCATATAAATGGTGATTTCAACATGGATGACAACAGCATCAGTCCTTTCACACATTTTCTCACGCATAATCGTAAAGAGCGTTTCATCCTTACTGCTAGCAGGCTGACAATGAGCAGCAGACAGAGCAGAACATGTCTCACAGTCTGTTTATCGTCTGTGGTTTGAAGCCCGGGTGGTGGAAGATTCAGCGGCTGCTCAGAGGAAGTACTTTGCTGATGCCCATCACACAACGCCCCAATGTGGCCTAGAGAGGAAGAGAATTGAAAGTAAAGATGACAAAGCCAGCTTTAGGATTGTTAACCAAACAACAATCTTTATTGGATTATACAGACTACTATTGGCTATGCATTCACTTGGTTTATTTAGAAATAATTACAAATAATAGAATTCCTAATAAAACTAATGAAATGTCACGATTCACTCTGAATGGCTAAATGCTGAGGTGAAATTTATGTTTATTACCTGTGCTGTTCGTGTGGTCCCTCTGTGTACTGGCTATCATATCAGGTATAGGCTGGAGAGGAGAGAAACCGTGGAGGTCTGCACAACAACAGAACAGAATGAATGAATAAACATATTTACTGCACATTATCTGGTTACAGAGTCAATGACAACAGATAACAGAGATTCAGATTATGTTCAAGTTAGAATAAACTAAAGACAAAGTGACAGAAGGGAGTTACCCGAGTTGATGCCACAGGCAGGTGAATTTGACATCTGTGTCTGCTCTTGCTCTTGGTGTGAATCCTCCAGGCCCCCAGGGGCCCTCACCTCATCATTGATACCTGTTACAGTAGCTCTGCTCAGGGCTTGGTAGCCGCTCTGCTCCCAGTCTCCCTGGCTGAGACCCATCAAAGATATTGCACCGAGAACCAGGCTGACTGCAAGAATTACTGCAGTGCTGATTATCTGGGGGAGCATAGATGAGATTAAGAATTAAACTTCCCAAACAACCCTTATTCTAGGATTCCTGAAATGTACTTTTTATAAATATTATTTTAATTTGGTACAAGAATTTCAGTGCGTTTTCTCCACAGACGGCATTAAATCTGAACTTAAAATGAAAAGTCTTGAGCTGAAAAAAGGAGCAAAAAGACTGGACAAAAATACACAAAGAGTTCAGAACGACTTCTCAGAAAGTGTAATGTAGAGTTACAGCAGGTATTATTCCAACCTGGCATCTGCCATAGAAGAAGGCAGAGTCTATTGTATCAGTCCTCTCTCCTGATATGAGAAGGCCGCCAACCATTAGGAAAGGAACCCTGTGCGTGGAGAAAGGTTGAATAATTCTGTTATTACTTAGACTTTAGATCGTATTCTCTGATCTTTTCTTCTCTCCACAAAGAAATAAAATAAAGTCATATTTCAATCAGCAAAGATTTTAAAATGTTTCATTCTCTTATTCGATTGTCAATTAAAACATCCTTATGCATTTCTGTGTGGTGACCTACCCCCAACCCAAAATCATGAAGACTCCTGGTCGGAGTCTGAGCAGATCATCTCTGTTAGTCAGAGCCAGACAGAGAGGGATTAAACCTGAAAAAGAGAACAAAACATTCAAATACAATCACCAACATGTACCAACTAACCACAAATCATTTGACTTTGGGGACATTTTATTCATAAAACAAGTGTAACCACTTATAGGTATTCACTTACCTGTCCAAATGTATGTACTGTAAAGAGACCCATAGAGCAAAGTAAAGGTGAGAATTTTGCCGAGCAGGTTGTCCTCTTGTTTCACCAAGAAGTTCCACAGGATCATACTAACACACACTAGGAACTGCAGACAAAAGTACAGAGGTTAAGTTACAACGTGTACCTATACAAGGTCCTCAATTAGCATTTCATGAATTAATGAACTGAATTAAACAATGAAATTTCATTTTAAAAAACGTTATTGAAATAAGACTGACCTGAGCCAGGAATAGATTTAGCACAAATAGGTGAGGGAGTTTGTTAAATTTCCTGCTGAGCAGCATCACTGCTATGGTCCACACCTGAATGAAGATAATCATACTCAATCATTTGATATGTCTATACTTGGGAAATCAATCAAGACACTGACTATCATCAGTAACTTCCTGTGCTTAAGTTCTAGCTATTGTTAAAGCATTTCTGTGCTTCTTCTTCATCATTTTAAAATTCTTCCCTGTCCCACCGATGCAACCAGGGCACTGGGGTGGATTCAAAGGCACTTACCAGAGCTATGAGGCTGACAATGCTGATGTTGAAGCTTACATTTTCAAGCTCTGTAACCAGGGGGGTTGGGTCCATTAAAGGGATTGTTAATAGCCAGGCGGACACATACATGATTGGTGCAGACAAAAATGTACTGATTACCATCCCTGATGTTACCTAAAAAAAACCCCAAACAAACAGGATTTGGGGGCGAGAGAGAAATGTAAAAACCAAGTTACAAAAATCAATCTTTTCTTCACTTTCAACTTATCTAGGTTAAAAGTTAAAGAATTTAGTTGCACTAGATAAAAAGTGGAGCTGATTGAGTCAAGTTAATATTAACAATAAGGTTTTACATAACAGGACCTAATAAAAACAATTATCAAGGCCTTTACCAGTTCTTAAAATAAGGTAAATACAAACTCAGATACACATAAACATATGACATGCTACACCAAGTCAATATTCAATTAACAAAAAATAAGCCAAAAGGTAGAAGCTGAATATATCCCATGATTCAGTAGCTTGTAGAAGTAAAGGTTTTTGTATACTTTATCAGTCCCTCACATCATTCTATAGTATTTTTGTCCCACTCCTCTTTGCATAAAGGTTTGTGAAAATCTTCTTTTCACAAATCTGAATGGTCAAGACCAGCAAACTGTCAACACTTCTTTTCTAGAAATGGTCACATTTGCTGATGATCAGTTGTCAAGTGTATTTTTCCCCCTCACCCCTACCCAGTCGCAGCAGATGGCTGTTCCTCCCTGAGCCTGGTTCTGCTAGAGGTTTCTTCCTGTTAAAAGGGAGTTTTTCCTCCACACTGTTGCTCAGTGCTTGCTCAGAGGGGGTCCTTTGATTGTTGGGGTTTCTCTCCATTATTGTAGGGCCTTTACCTTAAAATAGTCTTGAAGTGATTGTTGTGATTTAGAGCTATATAAATAAAACTGAATATTTGTTTGTCAGTGTGTAGCTGCTCCTTGCTCACCCCTTTTAATTCCTACGAAAACAGCAAAGATGCACTTTTCGTAAATTTTTCTTAAACTGCCTCTGCATTTTGCATTTTTTATTAAATATATAATGACACAGTGTGTTTTGTGGTTCATCTAAACTTGTATTTCTCTCATTTTAAGGACCTGATAAGGACAAGATGACTTTTTATTATGCCATGATATGTAAAATATTAGAATTAACACAGGTTGCACTTTCTTTTTACCATGACTGTAGGTTCTGTTTCATTTGCTGTATCACAAATTTGAGTTTGTCAGTCTTCCTCAGCCTGTTCTAAAACACCAAAACAGATTCTGGTGATCAAGTTTTTTCTTCAGAAAATTGCTAAAAGTAGCGAAACGCCAGTCCTACTTCACTTAATTTAAGCTCAAAAATATGATAGGCCAATGGCTACACTGCAAGGAGCTACAGATAAATTAACTATTGTTTGGTTTTGCATGATTCATTCTTATTACATGACCATGTGGAGTGTCGACCATGTGGGTTTTCCATGCTATCATTACCAGTAGGATGAAAGCTGGAACGTTTTAGTCATGAGGGAGTCCTTTTCGCTTTATTGTTTCAACAACAACAAAAGAAAGTAATATTACTTTCAAACAGCTGTTTAAAGTATCATTGTTACATTAAGAGAACGTACCACTTCTAACTCCATGTTATAGTGTCCAGCATAGATGGCCACACTGGGGGCTGTTGGGAAAACTCCATATAAGAAAGCAAAGTTGGACAAACTTGTGTGATTGGCACTTGTGCTGTTCACTCCAGTGTCCAGAATATCCACCATATCTTTACAGACCAGTGGCATTATCAAGCTAAAAGGATGACATTGAGAGAGACAGACAAAAATATACTCATGGAGCTGTGTAATCAACCAAAAACCAAACTGACTATTAAACCCACTTCTGTACTTCATATTTTGTTCATTTTGTTTAAGAGTTCTTGGTGAAGCTTAAAGGCTTGTTTTGTTTTGGGTTTTTTGTCTTGTTGCCATTTTAGAAAGACTTATTTCTTATTATTATTTGTTTGAAGACAAAGTGTATCTTGCGTTACATATTCTATACAAAATAATGGCAACTAACACAAATATATGTACCATGCAAAATATGGTCAAATACAACAAACCCACTAGGTTAGGCCACCTTAAACCAATCACGCACACACTATTCCATTCAGGTGTCACTTACAGTTTGGCTGTGATGAGCAGTATCAAGGCAACTCCAGTGTCTCTGGTTAGTTTTCTAAGCTGACCAACCTGTCAAAGAGAAAGGCAACTGATGATATCCTTCATGGTAAGTAAAACAGGTTATCCTTAGGAGAAGAAAAAAAAAAATAGACAAATACAAGAGTGCAACTCACCATAGTGAGGCCAAGGTAAAACAACGCTGCCCCTCCAAAAGAGTTGGCGAGACCATCTATAAACTCTGACAACACAGCAGGGATCTGCTGGCCCAGCGCAAAGTGAGAGATGATTCCCACTATCACCATGAACACTATTGGGTTCTTCAACACCTAGAGTGAAAAAAATAATAATGATTAAAACTCCAAGACCTAAAATTGGTACATAAGGTCAAAGTGGGGAACAGTTACAAATGTACAAATTTGTTTTTTTAAAGTCCTTAAAGTTTGCAAATAAAGTATACCTCTTAGGATATACAGGTGTATTACTACACTTGTCAAAACACCTGCATGCTTAGTACCTGTAAGACAACAACTCCCAGGATGCCAAGACTACTGCGCTGTGGATGACTGGCCTGTCTCCACCTCTGCACCTCACAAAGAGCAAAGCCGATGGGATTGAGGAGCATGAGGGATACAGGAGCAACCAGGTATATGTACTGTAGGTATTCTGGATATGTACTTCGATACAAAGCATCAACTAGAAAAGTGAAGACAGAGAGACAATGAAATATATACACACTCTCTGTGTCTTAATTAGATAAGATTAAGATAGACTTAATTGCCATTTGCACAAAGCAGTACAGCTACTGGTGGATTTATTTGTGTTTCTCACAGAATTGTCTTCTTAAAGATGAAGAAGCCTTTTGACAGCTTTTTAGTTTTCCGTATGTTAAGGAGAGGGATTATTCTCCTGTCTATAGCAAGTTAAATTGTTTGCCAGTCCCCTGTACCATGACTCGTCCTCTCCTTTAACCTCCTGGCGTCCACATATGTGGACATCACATTTTGGGTTGTCTAGACCAATTCCTTGTTTTTACATTCATCAGATCCCAATCAGCCCAAATAGCAAAGAGAAATTAAAAATGCATGCCATGAAAGAGTTCGGGTCTAAGGAGGTTAATGCAGCTGAGGATGGTTGGGCCATCTGCATACTTAATGGTGACCTTGTTGTCCTAAGTAGAGGCACAGTCAAAGGTGTACAATCATAGGTGCTGGAGTGGCATCCTTGAGAAGCTCCTGTGTTGACTGAAAGCTTGGCAGAGCTGTTTTCTACCCTCACCAACGGGGATCTGTCAGCAAGAAGTCTAGGATGGAGATGGAGTTCCAAGTGGGCGTTGGAACTCCAACATCTGCCACCTTTGAAATCAGCTTCATTTATGGTGAATGTGGAACACATACACATGTGTAAACAGCAAACATGCATATCATCTTTTACTCCAATATGGAGTAACTCACGAGGGCCGCTGTGAGAAACACAGAGGAGTTTCTCTCGGTGGTACTCTGTCTGGCCCAGCAGCCTTGTGGGGGTGATCTCACTTCAGTTAATTCCGTTCATGGAAATGACACCCTGTATGTGTGCTACCTGAAGTATGATATTGGGGTTGAAAGGTCATTTTGACAGGTTGTCTTTGTTCAGTTGGCCAAATCTAGCAAGATACTGGTTATGGTTTTCCTGTAGGGTGTTGTCCTGGATACCTGTCCAGTGTGTATTCCGTTGTTTATGGGTAGTTACAGCTTTGATTCCCTGCCACATATCTCAGCAGCACTTAAGTTATTGGGAATATGCGTCTTTGGCAGCCTTGATAGCACTTTGTAGCTCATATCAAACCTGTTTATACTCTGTTATTCCCGGACATGAGAGCACTTTCTCCACTGCCAACCTTGAATGAAGAGCAAACGGTAATATTTTGTTGCTCTTACCTATAGGGTATCCAAGGGCGAAGTCGTTACTCTGAGTAGCAAAGATGGCATACAGACCAGCCTTGCTGTATCTGTTGTCTGGACTGGCCACCATCAGTGTCAGCACACACACCAACACAAACACTGTCACCTACACAGGACAGAAGCATTATGGTCAAGTTTTTGTTTTCTATAAATCTTCAGCATAATGCAAACTTATGAGTGTGAGAACTCAGACACAAACCTTAGCAACCAAGACACTCCACAGAAATGCCCATATGACATTTCCGAAGTCCAAAAGCACCATGTTTTTAAAAAGCAGCGCTGGAAGAGCAAACTTGGATACAAAGTTCCCCAAACCTTTAGCCTGGCTCTCTGTGATGACGTCACCCCTGGGGGGCATAAATACACATTTACACTAGGCACTTACTACATTTCCCAGCCAATATTTGGAAAACAAAAATATGGTCTAAAGCTCAGTCACCTACCTGCCTGCTATATAGCCACACAGTATGATGCCAAAGCACTCCAGGAGAGCTGGAAAGAGCTTGTCTATGGACATGTGAGGTCCTGCAGCAGGCCCTGTCAGGGTGCTATGGGAGATGTTCTTCCCATGGATCAGCACATAGCTGTTGGTTGTCTCCATTGTGATGTGGGACAGGGTGATCAGAGAGGGCAGGTGAGGAATATCAACACACTAAGGGAGGACGCCGAGACGAAACTATCAGAGGTTGGAGCGAGTCAAAAACAGGCAACATAGAAATGTAATAGCTTTATATCAGACTTTATATCAAGACTTGAATTTAAAAAGGGCTGAAGACAAATATGTAAGTGAAAGATTAGCGACTGGCTGAGTCTCAGGGTTACCAGCATCTCTATTTAGGCATCCGCGTTACTGTAAGCGATGTTGGTCGGTGCCTTTTTAAAAAAAAAAATTCAATATCCGGAAATATTTAAAGTCTAACCACGCTGATACAAAATAAAAAAAATTAAAGCATTTTTTTAAAATCTATTTTCCAAACAAGCACCGTTTCTACTGCCTATCGCAGGTTAGCGCTAGCATCATTAAATGCTAAAAACAAATACGAGGGCGCGGTAACCTTTACATCTGACTGAGTGTGCTGTTTAAAATACTTTGTTTCACAGCGACACCTCCTACCTCTGTATTTTAGACGAACATCGTTGTGCAGAATAGCTCGGTGTGCAATTCCGTGTTATTGTCGTTTGGATACAATCTGACAGCTGCCGAGAAGTGGCAACGCCCTGAAAAATGACTGACAGATGATTCAGCCAATCAGAGCCGAGGTATGTTGGCACAACAACTCTGATTGGGTTTTCAAAAAAGGTTGGCGTGTCGCAGCGTCATGTGCGCTGGATTTATTGAATCTAGGGAAAGTGTGTAAAAATTGCAGGTACTTTCGTCGTTTATCAGCTCTGAACGTTTTTTACACGTTTTCTGTAAAAAAGAAACAGTGCCTCAAATAAAGATAAGTTCCAGAGGTGAGCACAATGATTTTATTAACATACCTTTAAGATTTAAGCAACTACTGAATAAATCCTTTACTTGATGATAGTGAGCAAATGTGAGGAGGCATGACTGAGCCTAAGCAAGGAAAACTGTTGGATTTCAAGTCCATCACTAAGGAAGATATTATCTGAACTGGTATGTAGTCACAGAAGTGATATACTTACTAAAGTAACGTGAAGAAGACTTTATGTAACTGAAATGATGGGGAACCAACAATCATTTCAGAGGAAGGAGGGGTAAAAATAAGGGGAAGATGATGGTGAGATGAAAACCTATCCAGTTTACATCAGGGGTATGGATTCAGTATCACTAAGGGAAGTGAGAGTCATGTTAAGGGGCAGACACAGTTTACTGACATAATTTAATCTAACTGAAAATAATTACATAATGAAATTTGAAAACTGAAAGAAAAAAAAATTGGATGATCAGACTTATACTTATAATTTGGTTTCATAATGTGGGCTTTTTGAACTCTAATTCAGCAGGGTGGGTTTCTATAAACGTTACATTGTGATTTCAGTGATACGTCACATCAAGCAGGGATAAAATATGACAAAGGAGCAAAATGCCTGAGACAACTCAAGTTCTGCAGCTCAAGAAAAGTTCGAGCTTGTTCTGCAGTTGCAGTAACACAATGTGAAATAATAATCAGTCATACTGCTGGGTAATGGAAGTTGCACAGACAATATTTCTGCCTAATTATGTTACAGAAGACACAAACAAAACAAAACAAAAACAGACAATGCCTTCTTTGATCACACTCAGATCAATGTATTGGCTGATTTTATTGCACAAATATGTAAAAGATGCATATTTTTATTTGGTAATACAAAAAAAGTCACTTCATCTGGATCCTGCCACTACAATGCATCGTTCCCATTTTATCACATGATCATTGTACAGTCATATCAAATTACTTACAATGCATAACCCAATAAAAGCGCTCCATTTTCACCCCCTTAAACAAAGAACATAAAGCATTTTTATTTTTTTTTAGGTAAATAAGTTTGTGTATGATTGTCTTTAAGAGTTCCTTTTTGACATGTAGGAGTCAAAATCCATACATGTATCATACATATGGATCATACACGATCCATACATGTACTGTATATGTATGATCCATCATGTATACATGATCGATACACGATGTATACAGGACATTTTTTAAAGGTTGGTGTTTTTTGTGAAACAAACACATAATACTGCACAGTTCTTAAACATAACTTAAAATAATACCATCATTCAATATTGGTTGTTGAAATCATACTGATACAAACACATGACCTTCATAGTGAGTCAAGGGAGCTCTAAAAAAAACAAAAAAAACAAAAAAAAACACAAAAACGCAAAACAAAAATCAGTTCAATTATGTTGCCATATTCCCATACAAATTTTTTTTAAACACCTCAATCATAAACATTAAAAGCAAGCTCATGTCACACATAACTGTAAAAAACAAACAAAATCGTACCATTCAGTGGTTCCAACAGAAACACACAGATGCACATTGTGAAGGCACATGTGGCTTTGGCAAATTAGACATTCATGTTTCCCCTGATGTGTTTTCTGCAGTGGAGCCTGGAAGTTGAGGCCTTTTACACTTTGGTTCCATGTCTAGGTCTATGTAAGTATGACACGCTGATATAGTACTGATGTTCTAACTGTTTTATTGATAATGTGGGAATGATGCTTTCTGTAGTTGCGCAAATGGTCCCGGTATGTACATATGCACTTTTCAGACATACCACATTCTTTAAAGAAAATTATTTTGTGGACCTTAAAGTCGTGGACTCCCTGAGGTTCCTGAACCCCACTTTGAGAACCTCTGTTCTAAATGATCTGGCAGTCAATGCTTCTGTTTCAACACTGACATCACCAGAGGTGTTCCAACTTAAAAAATAGATGAGGCATAAGCATCGTAAGGCACAAAAGGCATCCCTAGCTAATTCCTTTAAGTAGCCTTAAGTACAATCATGAATAGAAAAGGCACTAGGGAAACACTGTTTCATAAAATGACAGCTTGGAGTTTTTCAACACTTGTATAAGATGACTGATTGCATAAGAAGCCTTGCACTATTACTACATGAAAATCCTGGGACTACAATATAGTCATAAGATTTTTAATCCATTTTAATCTGTAAATAGTCCTGGAAAGTCACATGTGCTACATGCCACATTTGTCAGGTATGCTTTTCTATTCCTTTGCAAAAGTGTAACTGGTTGGTTGATAAGAATGGGATATCTAGCAAGGAGTTTATGCAATCCAAACATTGTAAGCAAAGACTAAATAAGTTATTGGAATAAAGTCGATGTGCATAAAGGGTCATGAAACCACTGTTGCTCATGAAGCAGCTATGATTCAGGACACCCAAATAAAACAGCATGGTTGTAAACCTAGACAAAGTGTACCAAGATATAAACATGCTTTGGTCATTTAATGTGTCATTCTGCTGTTACAGAGGCACATGATGTAAACTCCACATTGTGAGGTTTTTTTTAGGACAACTGTATTTCAGGTCCATCTTCTATGTTGCAGTTCTTACATGAACCACATGCTGCAGGTCAAAGCACAATGAGCGCAACAAAAAAGACAAATAGGGCAGGTAGACAAACAAAGGGGGTACTTCCAAGTGTTGCGATTGTTTCCATCTCATCTTCACCTGGGTATAGGAGGAAGAGGAGGTGCTCCTCTTTCCTTTTTACCAGAACCTGCAAAGAATCAAAGATACAAAAAGTTAGTGCTTTCTTTAGTAAAAGAGCATGTCTTCCTCCACCAGATGGCACTGTCTGACAATCCAGATCAACAATTTCCCCGCTTGTGTGGAAGTTTGGACTAATATAATGTGAATATCAGTTGAAAGCTTTAGTGAGTTTAATATTTTTAATTGAAATGAGGGATTTAATGAGCCTCATTGAGCTCCAGAGCACCTGCACTCAGATGAGATTATGTGAATGTGTTTTAAAGGGTAGGCTTTTTCAAATTAAAAACAATTGTCAAGTATTGAGGCTAGTAGTAGTAGGCCAAAAACACAATTAGGACTGGTGCCAGAATGTGGCCTGGGCTGAAATGAGGAGCTACAATGACAGTTGTCAGGTCATCAGTGGTAATTCACAAAACATAAAGGAATGCCGATAAACTACTTTGCTTTGATTGTAATCTCACATTCAACAATATAAATCAATAGTTTATTGTTAATTTGTAATGTTATAATCAGCATCACTTTCTGTATTGTATTCTTTCCTTTTTCTGCTGTTCTGTGTGCTGTAAATGACTGTGGATCAAGTGGCTCATGTGCAAAGTAATATTAAAATATGTAATGTTATGCACTGGTCTGTCAGTGTCTTTAACAGGTCACTAAGCAAATTGAAAATTGCATGAAGATCATCTAAAGATGCTGAGTGTGGATAACATGCAGAACTCACCTTTGCTTTCATTTTTGCCAAGCTTACTGGGGTAGGTCTTCTGGGATTGTACATAGGGCTCAGGTGGAGGAAGGTCTGACACTGGGTGAAAATTGAACCGACCCTCCCACTCATCTATTAATGGAAAGAATTAAGGTGTCAGTGTCGGTGCTTTCCATGCTGTATGACAGAATATGTATAAAAGAGATTTCATTTGTTTAGAATCAGATGAAACATGACTAAAAATTTAATTAAAAAAAAAAAAAAAGGATCCCTGTAAACTCTTGTCTTGCAATCTTACTACTTAGGTTAAAGGAGTAAAAACAATATCAGCGGGAGTAAGTGAGTTCCTGTGCTATAACTGAACATAACGGACTTTATGTCTTAAAAACAACGCTGAAGGATATCGTCTGAAAAAGTCCTTTAAAAGTCAGAGTTAGCCTCATCTGTTAGCAAAGTAACCACTGGTACACGTGGACTTACGTGCTGGTTTTAGGATTTTATTGTTATTCCTTAAACAGACTCGACATACTTCAGTGCTATTTTCCTCTTTATTTTTCCATCTTCTTGCCACAAAATAGCAAAATTATTTTATAGACTACTCAAATAAACCTTAATGACATCTTAAGGGTTTTTCTCACCTTGTATCTGGTTGTGGTTTTGGAAACCATTCCCCATGGGTGGTGGTGGAGGAAACCCACCTCCTGTTCCCGGCCTGTCAGGAGGAAGGGGAGGCCTGCCTCCAGGTCCACCACGGGGGGGCTCTGGGCCTGGCCGTCCCATAGGTCGACCTGAAGGAGGTGGAGGAGGTAGAGGGCCTTCGGAGGGGTAGAAAAAGAAAATAGGATGTTAAATGATCCAAAGTGGCATAAAATCCAGTAACTTTTGATGTGAATGGGCATGCTATGTCATAAATATGTCTAATATAAAATTTGAATGCAGCAGTAATTTATAGTTCAATTAACAGGTGAGCGCTTTTTTACCCGAGCGTACTGATGACTGGTTCCTT
Source organism: Etia nguti (assembly GCA_015106755.1). NCBI lineage: Eukaryota > Metazoa > Chordata > Actinopteri > Cichliformes > Cichlidae > Etia > Etia nguti. The sequence continues at coordinate 1,254 of VUQG01029959.1, read as the reverse complement.
CCGAGAGATGGTGGTCTCTCATTTGGTGGAGGAGGGAGAGGTCCTGACCGGGTAGGTGGTGGTGCTGGACTATGGCTGGCGAAGATAAATGTAATATTAAACTATGTTAATCCTTTTTACAGTATCCCTATTTTTTTTTTTTTTTTTTAAAGCACACATCCCTTAGGAAATGTAAATCATTGTGCACACTACTTTAAAACCTTGAGGATCAAACTGCATATATGAAATATGAAATACAGATTTAACTTCATGGAGCATGAAGTACCAGTCCCAGTCACTTTTGGCACTTTATTTAAACAAACTTGGATGTTGCTGTGTGTACCTCTCCTTGTATTCTCCACAGTTAGCAATGTTTGAATGCCATCTGTTAAATCAGCCAATGTTGTAAGAAGACACCAGGTGTAGTTTAGCTAAGAGATGAAACCTGAGGGGTGGGGCAGACTTAACTTTTTTATTAATACACACATTATTTTGTGTTTTTTGGTTTGGACAGGGAGTTCAGCTTTATTTTGATTTTTTCTTGGAGCTTGCAAGTTTGCTCTTTTATTCTGTACCGTATTTTTCGCACTATAAGGTGCACTTAAAATCTTTTAATTTTCTCAAAAATCGACAGTGTGCCTTATAATCCGGTTCATACGTAAGATATTGTCTTACGTATGAATTTTGGTTCTGCTTGCTGACCTCTAACCGATTTTATGTGGTACACGGCGCTCAAAAATCTGTCAAAAAATGTTTTAGTACGACTTTGGTAAGCTAAATTAAAACGTACAGCTCTGCTATCACTTCCAACATAAATGAAGACAGAAAACTAAACAGCAGTGACGTTTGTAGGGTTACTGAAGTTAGACTAGCTGGTATATAATGATGTGCTACGTGATCGCTAGCGACACAGCTATGTTAGCATAACATAAACACATCCTCCAGCTTCGGAGGATGAACGCTAACTTTTTTCCATTCGATAAAAGTTATCGTGAGGGTTCCTGATGGTTAGGGACAAATGCAATCGCATGGCAGGGTGCTGTAAACGGACCAAACTTCAGTCAGGAGAACAACTGAGATAATCCATCCACAATACGAGGTTAGTCATAAATATACTGCAACAACATGGGAATAGAGCAGCTGTGAGAGAATTCAACATTAATGAATCAATGGTACGGAAGTGGAGGAAGCAAGAAGAATGAGTTGAGTAAAGTTTGACTTATCTGACTGTTTTGTTTCACTTAATGCACCTTATAATCCGGTGCGCCTTATGTA
>VUQG01029951.1:0-18535 GCA_015106755.1 Etia nguti | reverse complement strand
TCTCTTTACTCTTAAATTTAACAAATATGTTTTTTATATTTATCAATCTAAAAAAATAAACATTTAGTCTGATTTGATGTTTTACAATTTAAAAAGTGTTTGTGTTTTTATCTGAAGAGTATGTAAATATCTGGTTTCAACTGTATATTTGATGATGTTGGTGTTTGGCTTGATTGTCAGCACAAAGAGGGAGAGAGAGGAACAGAGAGGGAGATGGAGAGGAGAATGAGGACAGAACAGAGATGGAACAAGAGCCAGGTGAGACACACATGTTAGTCAAATGGTTGTTTGCCAGAACTCATCAGAACATGTATCCAGTACCTAGTGTATCTTTTTAGGTTTGTTATTTTTCAAATTCTATATTTATTAAGTTATGCAGGCTTGTTTGCAAAAACACATAAATCTGCCTGACACCCGTAAACGAAGCAGCATCTGGCTGCAGTTTAAAGACTTTTTTGTCTCGGTCTTGTCTTGGTCTCGATACCCTCTGGTCTTGGTATTGTCTTGGTGTCGGTTTAGGCGGTCTTGACTACAAGTCTAGTGCCTGGGTGCTTGATTTTATACACCTGTGACTGAAACACTTGAATTCTTGCCCAAGAATACTTTGACATTCAGACTGGATCGAACCACCAACCTCCCAATTAGCAGATGATCTGCTCTAGGTCCTGAGCCAGCTTAGCTAAGTAACAACCTTACTCTAATCCCTTTATCAAAGCTTTATCAAAAGCCATGAACAGGTATTCATAGTGTCTAAGAGGTGAATTAAAGGCTGTTCCACTCATCTAACTGCTTCACTTGAACCAGACGCTATACAATCCTCAATCCAATTAAGTACAGTTGATGGCTCCTTGTAGTGCTTCTAAAGCTGAACTGACCAGGGGGATTGATATTTATTCCTGATACTTTTGTTATCTGTGTAACGTTGAGTTGATCTCAAAGTCTTGTCCTTTTTAGTCTCGACCTAAGGGAGAGGATTATGGGTGAATTACTCCAGCTGAAAGATATTAAGATATTTTTCCATGGCTTCTCTTTAGGAGTTAGGTTGTATGATCAACTACTGGGAAGCAAAACAATAGATCAGTCATGGGGCTGATGTGGAGGTAAAGAGACTGTTTTGTTTTACTGAATACCTCTCCCAAGTGCTCTGGAACCATTGTGAGGTCTGGTCGAGGGGTTTTAGGTTCAGGGAGAGTGGGAGGCATGGGAGACTCTTGTCAAGGTTACCTAAATGGATTCAGACACAGGACAGTATTGACAGTTGTGCAGCGGTGGATATGCAAAGTATGCAGACAGACAAGTCAGTAACCAAAACTCTTTGAAGACAAGTGTTCACAGGTTCATAAGCAGGCACTGGACACTGAATGGTTATAAGGCACAAAGGGTACTTGGGGAAAAATGCTTCACAGGGGTTCTTTGAGCTGGGTTCTTTGTGGCTTGAGGTCAGTAAAGAGCAACAAAGTTCTCATCACGCTCCTTTTTCCTTTGCTGTGACTGTGCTTGGCTTCTGTGAGCAGACAGGTGAGCGCATGCAGGGCATGAAAGCACATGGAGACATTCCTAGATAGGTTAAACTGTCCGTGGTGTTGACAGTCTGGCCCTTCGTGCTGATACATGGATTCTGCCAGGTGAAGGCTGATACATTACTTATTTTTGATGTTAATGGTGAGGCTGAAGCTGTCATCTGATTTGGAGAATTTGTCAATGCTGGACTGAAGCTCACAGTTGTAAGTGTCAGTAAACGTGTCGTGCTGCATGGATAGAAACTTTAGGATCTGGAGGGAGAACACAGCCCTGTGTGACAATTATGGAGAAGGAATCCAAGAGCTGTCCTTTGTCCTGAACCTGAGCTACCATACTATCATGAAACAAGTATACTCATCCAGGATTTGCCACAGTCCATTTTGACTGCCTGTAACAAACAGATTGACAAGGTATGTAGCACTCTAGTCTGTTCATTTCACTTTTCTTCTGCCTATCTGACAGAAAAGGTCATATCCAACATTTCGTGTTTTACTTTCAGCAGGTCATGTTCAGGACACCCATCCGTCCTTTTCCCCTTTTCAGGGTTGCAGGAGGGCTGAGGGTACACCGTAGCAACACAGGGCTAACACAAAGAGACAAACAACCATTCATACTCACATTCACACCTATGGGAAGTTTAGAATCAGTGATTAACCTAACCCCACTAACAGCATGTCTTTGAACTGTGGGAGGAAGATGGAGTACCCAGAGAGAACCCACACAAACACATAAAGACCCAGGCCAGGTGGTGGAGGTGATCTCAGGACCTTCTTGCTGTAAAACAACAGTGCTAATCACCGCACCACCATTGATCAGTTGATCAATTTATTTATCAGAATTCTTGACAGGTGTCTTATTCCTCTGTGGTTATCACAGGCCTGGCTGTTTGTCTTTACACTTGTACAGGTGTAAAATGAAGGCATACTTAAAGCCCTGAGGGATGAAACCCTGGTTCTAGTTTGACTGAAGGAGGCCTGTCTGCTTCTGGTGAAGAACACTGTCCCCTAATTTGTCATCTTGTGACAGGTTGATGGGGCTTGAAGCAGGTGTTTGATGGCTTCATTGTTTGTCTAAAGGCCAATTCAGTTCTCTGCTGAAGCGCTCGGCTCCTCTCTTTGCAATGTGTGATGTGCCTTATCTCATTTGTAGTTCGAAGTGTGGAGGATTCACTGGTTCTTATATAGAGCTTTTCTACTCTCCTGAGCATTCAGAGTGCTTTATACAACATGCCTCATTCACCCACTTTTTTCTGTGCTATCTAACATTCACATGCTGATGGATACATCGGAGATCAACTTGGGGTTAATATCTTGCCATTTAGTAGATAACCTGCTGCACCTCCTGAGCTACAGCACCTGGTATTCCCAGGAGGTCCAAGATCAGACAAGATCAGGCCTGTTCAGGAAGGTTTGGCCATAAGCTGGGGACCACAGACCCCATTCAGGGAGTCGAAGAAACACTTTGATCATGTGTATCAGCAGAGTTCTGCATTTGTCCAGCATTTTGCAAAGCTTTGCTGATGTTGGCACAGACTGCTGTTTGGCAGTAGAAGAGGGGTCACTTTGATGATGTTTCTCAGTCATGATAACCGAAGAGTATTAGTAAAAACAAGAATGACCGTATCTAATTTGATGATAGACTTTGTGGAGAAGCTCAAGGTTAGACTGAGTTTGCCAAAATAGGGCCTGTTGTAATTTATCAGTTAAGAAAACATATTCTCTAATGTGTGTTCATGTTGTAATGGTGGCCAGGTCTCCCTTCACTCTCAAGGGACTTTCTGGTTAAATAAAAGTTAAATGAATAAATAAATAATCATTATTCTTATTATCGCTTAGTTACATACTATTATTAAAAATAGCTAAATCATTTCCTAGTTGAGCATTATATTATTCTTTTGATTTCCAGTATTAATGTAAATATATTTTAATGTCTAATTTCATTGATGATAATAAATAGTTTTGATGTGACCAAAGACTGAAAGTGTTCTTTTCTTCTTTTTTCAAAGTTCTAACATATGATGACAACAGTTACCCGAGTTAGCATCCAGAAGCAGTCAGGAAGCGAAGAGCATATTCAAAAACATCAGATTGTTGATTAGACTCTTTATTACTGGCACAAATTCAGCCACCTAAAACGCTCTTCAAATCTACAGCACGTACTTGTTGCTTCACAGAAAATCGGCAGCACTTACTCTTTATCAGCACGTGAAAGGTAGGTTAAAGAACTGTCACATTCTCAGCTTTGTTTCTGTGGGTATCCTGTGATTACAGAGGATTTCAGCAGCTGTGGAGACAGATTGAGTGATGCGAGAGCTGACATTTATCAAATATTTGCAGATGCTTTAACTAGTGAAGCCACAAGCTGAACTTAATTGATTTTGCCGTCTGGCTCACTGCACCGTGGAGCAATAGAGTAATCCCTGTGAGTGTGTGTGTGTACTTTTGTTTTACCCTTTTAGTTTTTTAGCTGCAGTTTGGTTACACATTTGCACCAAAACATCGTGGTAAAGACAGAAAGATAGTTTGGCTTTAAACACACCACTTCACAACCTTCACTGCATGTTATAAGCTTCTCCTCGGGGTCCCCTTATATCATCAACTCAACAAAAGCAAAATGAATACATAGACGATAAGTTGGAAGGTGAAAACATGTTTGATATTAGGAAAATTATTCCTAAGTAACAGGGTTGAGAACTGTGTGTGTAAAGCAGAAAAACCAAGAAGTCTGCACGTCAGTTGATTGTCACAAAAATCTGATGGTGCAGCAGCAGCAGCAGCAGCAGCAGGGTGTGTGTGATTCTGGACAAATCCACGCAGGTAACACTGTACATAAAGACACTGTGTTATAAATATTAACACACATCTGAAACACAAATCGGTAACAGTGCCTAACAACAACAACAATTTCTGTGGAGCAGGTGACTGTTTAGTAAGTGCAGACAGACCAGTTCTATTTGTCGTCTTGTGTTTCTTGGTATCTTATAAAACACACGACTTTAAAAAGTCTTTAAAAAAGTAAACTCAGAACTTTCTGAATACTTTTGGTTCCATAACATCTGAGGACTGATCCACAGTTTTACTGTGGATTTAACTTTTTGAAAAGTTTGTGTCATGTTTCTCTGACTGCCAAGAGACAAACAGCTCAGATAATTTATTGTGATTGTCCAGGATTACAGAGGAAGTCAGTCATGACAGAGGAGGACAAAGAGCAGGCAGACCTACAACAAAGCAAACATAAGCTGAGACGTCACACTTGGTACTAATGAGTGGACTTTTAAGTAACTGTGCGAAATGTTCATATCTGCACTGTCTCTCCTACCCTTTGAGGTTTCAGTGTTTCCTCTGCAGTGTTGGCATCACCATATAAAAGTAAAGTGTTACATGTTAATCGTTATTTGTTTGAAAAAGTTGCATTATTTGAATCGTCCCCAGAGAAAGTAATTAGTTACACTAATTACTTTCTCTGGGTTAGAGGTATTAACCCAGAATACTTTTGGGTTATTCTGTTACACGGCTTGTCATACACTATCACATGAGTAACATCTAAACTCCTGTGTACAGTCACACACACACACAAGTCCTCATCATCATGAGGACACACAAGGTTTTTCTCTCAGTGTTTATGAGTGTGCTGTTCCACTGAAACAGAAAGCACACTCAGTGACTTCTGCTGGGTGCTCTCACTTAAAGCCTTTCTGGCCTCTTTGCAACTAGCTTCATGTTAGCATGCTGTCCACAGATGCCTGCAGAGAGCCAGTGTTGCCTTAGACACCATGGGTTGTTGTTTGTGGTCTAGGTACAGTTTGTCTCGCATTGGTTTCATTTTTCTTTTCCCTCCACGTCAACCAGAAGCCGACTGCTCCAAGGACGCAGTTCCTTTGATATAAATGATTACAATGTAGCAAGTTTCAGCATGCTTTGAACATCAGGGTACTTTTTGATACCTATTCTGCACAAGAAGAAGGAGGAGGAGCTATTTACGCCTTTTTTATAGGGTTAATTACATTAAGGTTCAAAGCTGGTTTAGACTGGTGTGTGTAGGGTCCAGACTACAAGCCTACAAATAATTACTCACTCGCAGGGTTGAACAGTAGTGCCTTAGAGGGTAAAGGTGCAGTAAAGTACTTTATTTTTTTGTATGCGAGTGTGTGTTCTGACTCCCCTTCACAACCCCACCCCCCACCCCCAAGTCCTTATGATTTTGAAAAGATAACAGTTGTTTATTGTATGACTTGATGATTTTGGGTCTGGGAGGTCTTAAGTATAAGGAAACACAGAAACTGTGTGCATGTTCTGAACATGTCCATCAGTGCATGTCTTTGATCTTATGTCAAGTTTAATCAGCATCGTCCTCGAGTAATTAGAAGCAATCAGCTCCACTCAAGTTAATCACACACGGTGGAGGAAATAGTGGATTTACAAGAAGAAGGAGGGATTGAGGAGTCGAACAGAGAAGAAACAGAGCTTATGGAAGAAAGTAAGACCCCTATTTAAAGCTATTTATATTTAGATCATTACCAATTAGTGATTTTGAAGTTTATGATATCCCTAAATAGGGTAAATTCTACTTTATAGAAAGGCTTCCACATCACACCATCAGATGTGGTTGTTGGTTATATAGTAAAACATGACAATCCAGAGAAAACCAGGTACTTCTGGACAAACACAGGTGAGTTCTCTCTACTCGTGGAGCTAATTTTGTGTGGGAGTGTCTGTCTGTCTGTGTTTGCTACTCCAATTCCAAAAAAGCTGGGATGTCGTGTAAAATGTAAATAAAAACAATATGCTGGGATTTCCAAATGTTCACATTTTATTCATAATAGAACATAAAACCATTTAAAAACTTTGTACCATTCTAAGGAAAATCAATTGGATGTCAGCAATGCTAAAAAGTCCAACCACCTGGCTCTTCTGGACTCTTCTTCTGTGAAGACATGCAGTTGTTATAGCGTATGAGGTGTAATATCATCCTGCTGAAATACCTATAAAAGATGGGGACAGCAGCAGAAGTTCAGAAGGACATACGGGCACAGGTATCATTTCCTGAATGTTATCACGCCCCAAAAAGACAAAAATCATATCAAACATAAAATATTTAGGTCCATAAAAAGAGGGTTAACTCTACTCCAAATAATCCTTAACAAAATAATATCATAGCTCAACAAAGTGACAGCTCGACCTGTACAATGACTCGGTAAAAGTCACGCTCGTGGGTCGTTGACCCAGTATTTTTAGTTTGGGTTCATGAGGCCTTTGGTGGTTTGTGTTTTTGGATGGAGGTTATTGTTATGTTCAGGCTGGTGCCAGCTCGTAGTTCACTGAGTTTTGTTCCCTTTTGTATCGTAGTCTGGTCTCCATCTCCTCTCTCTGTTCTCTCTATTCAGTCCGTCTCGTCTCAGTGTTTTTCTCATGTCTTCATGTTTAGTTTGATAGTCACTTGTCCTGTGTGCATCGTGTTCATTTTTCCTGCCCTGTCTCGTCAGTTAGATTATTGTCCAGCTGTGTTCCCCAGTGTTTCCTCTCTGTCCTGATTCCCCATGTGTATTTATTGTCTGCATGTCCTTGTGTTTCTTGTCGCGGTCTCCCTTATCCTCCACCTGTGTGCGCACGCTCTGTCTGCTTAGGATATCTCAGTTTAGTTTCCTCGTGAATTCTTTGGTTAACATATTCAGTATTAAACAATAAGGCTGCATTTAAGTTTGAAAAACTGTTTTTTTGTTCGACGTTGTTTTTGCCTCTGTATTGCCTACATGATTAAATCCTAGTTTCTGTGTTCACATGCACAGCAGGATACTTCACAGCTCTGTTTGTCTGTCCACCAGTTTGCTTCATTTTATAGGAAAAATGTACTTTTACTTTTATGCTCTGTGATGACCCCCGACTGCATTTTCTTTTTACCTCTTGTGACAATGGTCTTATACGTTATAATAAAACATCTTTGAAACGAGTCAGTCAGTTGGACTGAAAGTTGTTATGAAAAATACAAAACAGACTACAAGAAAAAGAAGAAAACAGGTGGAGGACAGGAGCCGTGATCTGTCAGCCAAAGATGAGAGACTCACTGCAATGTTTAAAAAATATCCAGATTCTCCAATATCTATGAGATGGTTCCAAGAAACGACGCTTTAAGTGATGACAGCAATGAAACAACATGAAACATAAGATGGAATATGTTCAAGGAACAACACCTACATCTTTCATTAGTATTTTATTTGTCTTTTTATTTTATTGTAATTCTAAGCATTTCAAGCTTGTGGAATTTTGAAAAACTGTAAATAATGACCAAAAGACAATAATTAAAATAATAAGACTTGTGTTTAAATTCCTAAGACAGCCAGGCTCTCATTTGTTCAAAAGCATGGTCAGAGCAACTTTTTAAATTGTTGCTAAAGTATGAACAAATTCAGGTACGGAAATATTCTTAAAACTTTCCACTGGTGTTTCAGTATCGAATGGTGGACTTCAAATTATTTGGAAATGGCCTTATAACCTGTCCAAGTTCAATTTAGTTTTATTTGTATAACAACAAGAACAGTTGCCTCAAGGTGCTCCATACTGTAAGGTAGATCCTACAATAATACAGAAAAAACCTCAACAATCAGATGACCCGCTATGACCAAGTGCTTTGGTGAAAGTGGGAAGGAAAAACTCCCTCTCAACAAAAAGAAACTTCTGGCAGAAGCAGAGTCTGGGATGGACGGCCATCTGCCGTGACTGACTGGACATGAGCAGAGAAAGATGAGACAGCTGTAGTTAAGCTTTGGGAGCAAAAACCACCGTAAAAACCATTCATACTTTGTGTTATCATAGGAAATGTCAGATGGCTCCCTAATAAGATGGAAGTACCAACAGTGGCTGGAGTAGCAGCAATGTCACCTCATGTGCTTCACAAACATGTGGCTGAATGAACTTTGCACTGACTCATCCATCATGGATCAGGGGTCTCAAACTGAACTGAGCTGTGGGCCACTGCTGGCCCTGTCGTCTCATTGGAGGGCCACCTTAGTGTTCATGTAGTACAAAACAAACAAACAAGAAAACACCAACAAATATTTCTGAAAATGTTTTGTTCGTGTTTTAAATTTCAAATATTGTATAACAAGACAAAACTGAAAACGTGAACGCAGATTTTTTTCCTCCCTCTTCACAAACTGAAGCCTTTCATTGAACTACCAAATAAACACATTGGTCCTCTGTGCAGACACGTGGCAGCACTGCTGCTGTCATTGTGTTCGTATTTAACACAATACAACTGCAGACACAAGTGTGCACAGTGGACCAACAGTGGCTCTACACAAGTTAAACCTTCAACTTTCCACCTGATCTGCTGAACCAGTGCCAGACACTACAAGGCTTTGGCCAACAGTTAGGGACATGAACTGGAATACATTTAACCAATAACCTCCATCTTTGTTTTCAGGTTTGGGTTTTCTTTTGTGTTTTAAAAGATTATGGTTAAACCAGATTTCCTGTATTTTGGAGAAACGTAAAACATACTTTAGAAACCTGTAAATAATGTTTGATATGTGTTGGTTACTATAATAATTTTCTTGAACACTTCTTCCCAAAACTTGGAAGAACAATTAAATAAAAATGAAAGTTACACATTCTGTTTAGCTAGGGTTAGAGTCAGGGCTTAGTGTTTGGGTCATCACCAACGGTGACTCAGACCTCAGAGGGTTTACTCGTAATAGTTTCATTAAATAAATAACCAAAGTAATTAAAATAAAATGTATTGTGGTTGAGATAAAGGGCATTGTAGTACAGTTACAACATTAAACAGAAGAAGTAAATGACTTACAGCTTAAAAAAGGTCCTTATTGTAAACCACCAGCTCTGCGTCTGAACACCCACGTACTCTGCATTTCATTATTTTCATGTCAGGAAATGGAGTTTGTCATTCCAGACAGGCTTTAAATGTCACTACAGCGACAAGGCTCCAGGACAACTTCATTTCCTCATCAAAGTCGGAGCTGTTTGGGCCTGGATAAGTGCCAGCTCTGATATTATTGCATCTCAAAGGAGAGCCCTCATTTAGTGAGATATTAACACATACCTGAACCACAGCAAAAAAAGAAAGAAAAAAAAAGACAAACCTTCACAGTTTTTCCATGAAATAATCTGAAAGTTGTATATTGTTGTGTACCAATATATGCTGACATAGAAAACAATTCACGTGGTTGACAGTGGAAACTATATTAGTTCATAGTTTTTTTCATGTTGTACATGTTATTGTAAATGTCATCTGATCTAATAACCACAACTGTTAAAAAAATCAATGTATGCTCCATTCTTTGTCTTTGGTATGTTTGTGGTCTAAAACTGGTCTTTAAAAGCAGTGATGGTTAAAATATTACTCCAACAACATCAGACAGATCAAAGGTATGCTTTCTCAAAACACTTTAAAAAGCTAAAAAAAATCACAAAATCTGTTGATCCTACAAAATATAATCAAGACTGAGTTTTAGTGATGCTCAGACTATTATTCATGCTTTGGTTTCCATTACAGTTTTACCCCATTTTCTATACACAAAATGAACTATATACACAATTGATGAAGCTCGTGTATTAACAACATGACTCCAAACTAGAGGCACAGTTCCACTGATCTCACACTTGTATAATTTAGCACACTTTGTTCACAGAGAAAAATTGGCCTTCAAAGTGCTACAAACTGCTAATTAGTCTCACTCATGTCATACTTGTTCAGACTCCTTTGGAACAATTCAGTCATGTGTCAGAATTTCACAAAGATCCTGAGTGACTTACACAGGTGTTAGGATAGAAGATGGTGCAGCAAGAACACAGCAGGAAAGTAAGATTAAGATGAATACTTCTTTTGGTGCATTTTTCTATCTGTGTATGGTTTGGTGGGGTTTCTCAGTCTATTTACATTACAAAGGTGAAATGACCGTTTTCCTACATGCTCACTGACATTTTGTAGTGTTCATTTCATTTCCACATTAAACTTTATTTCCACAAATGTGGCTGCATCTGAATATGGAACATGGCCTCATGATGATAGTGTACTGAACTTGTCACTTGTGTTAATTTATGCAATAAGAAATCCATTTGCGTTTCATTTTCAGAGACATTTGTGGAGTTTTTTGGAAAACGTGTTTAAAGGTTTTAGAAAAACTTTAATGGACTTCCAATTGTTCAAAATACAGTAGAAGACAAGTGAACATGTTACAGCAGTTTGACACTACACTGGTATTTTAGAATTGATTTTAGATATCTTTTAATCTGCCGCCAAAATACTTAGAGCCACTATCTCTGTACCAACCAGTGTGCATCCTCAGATGATTTCTAAATCTCATAAATGCATATTTTATTGACAACAGAACATAAAAAACATTTAAAAATACAAAAATAAATGTTTAAAATGAGAAAAAGCATAATTTTAGGAAAAACAACATGTTTAAAAACAACTGGGATAGGACCGTGTTTACCACAGTGCAGCAAACCCTCTTCTCTGAACAGCAGTTCAGCTCCTGGACCTCTGGGAAAGGATCATCTCCTCTCAGTCTTGCTTGACAGAGAATTCTAGCTGCTCAGCAGTTCTGGTCTTCTTTGTCATACTGTCTGTTTCATGATGTGTTTGACTCTGGACTGCAGGCAGTTCAGTAGGATGCTTCCCTGACTGGAACAGATGTTACTCTAAAACGTGCATACACCTTTCAGTGTTGATACCTTTCCAGATGTAGAAGCTGCCAGGTCCATAGTTAATAATATCCCCCCATATGATCAGAGATGCAGGTTTTTGAACTGAGAGCTGAGAACGGGCCGCATGGTCCATTTTTAATTTGTTTTGGCCCAGAGAAGACGGCAGTGTTTTTGGATCATGTTCACATATGTCACTTGTGATGGAGCTTTAACCTACATTTGTGGATGACTCAATGAGCTGTGTTCACAGACAGTAATTTCTGGAAGTATTCCTGAGCCCATGCAGTCATTTTCCTGACAGAATTATACCCGTTTTTAACGTAAAGAGAAACCGGAGATAAGGAGCATCCAATATTGATTTTCAGCCCTGTCCTTTGCCCATAGAAATGTCTTCAGATTCTCTGGAACTTTTATTGTAATTTTCTACTTTAGATGATCAACTTTTCAAATCGTTCATGTCTTCACACTTTTACATTGAGGAGCATTATTCTAATATTGTTCTTCAATTTGTAGATGCAGTTTTTTGCTGGAGGGGGTGAGGAAAAAGGTGAGAGAAACTAATGATGATGTTACATGCACACACTCTCTACGGCGGTATGGTGACTGGGAGCTCGAAAGCTTCGCAATTACAAGGAGAAACCTGACAACGCTACCCTGGGAAACCCAGAGAATATCTAGGACTATGCTAATTACCAAGAAAGCACTCAGGTCTGTTATACTTAGGACAGAGAGCTGGTTTAGCATATAAAATAAATGATTTATTAACACAACAATTCAATTACAAATATACCGTTAATTGATTCAGAGCTGTGGCTTACCAGTGGGTGAATGGGTACCAGATGAAGACAAGTCCAGAGAATCACCAACTCACACATGCTGCTCTTCTTCACACACACACACTCACACTAAGGTGCAGCTCAAACCAGGAGTGCATGGAATAGCCCATCACCAAGGCACACAGTCACCTCAGCTTTAGCCTGAAAGCATCAGTTTATTAATATTTCCAAAACCAAAACACCCTGTTTGGTTAACCCTACAACAGAAGCACACTGGTGATCTGCAGCTATAAAAAGGGCCTCCTTCCAGTGGTGTAACACAAATAAGAATTTACAAATGTAACAATCATTCAGAAACCAAATTTACAAACACAAAACACATTAAATCTTCAGTTTAGATCAGATTAGTATTGATTAGTCAGTTAGTACTGTGAAGTTGTTCTATACACAAACTGCTCAAGCTGAATCATTTAATGCATCAAAACACATTAGCAGGTTTACATATATCCCACAGCTCAAACACTAGTGTATAAAGGGACTTATAAGTAAAAGCAATGCACAAAGATCAGACGTTCTGGGTCACCACAGAAATCCAAGTCAGTTGTGCATGAGACAGAGCCCACTCTGAAGCTAATTACTGCACAGCCTGTTACTGAAATGTCCAGCAGAAAATCCAAGAAAAAAGAAAGGGATGCCAAAGCAGCAGCACTTCTGTAATATAGCCCAGAGAAGCAGGAGCGGCTCTGCTGTAAAGCTATTAGGCGCCCACCCAGGCACAAATGGGTTGAAAGCGGCCAATAGGAGTGTTACAGCCCCTGGCCTTGGAAGAAGTGAGGCAGCCTTCCTTCAAGCAAATTTGAGTGTGACAACACACGCGGACGATTGGCTGCCTGGGAACCCTTAACTTGCACCTCCAGTGAAAGCCTATTGGACCAGCTGAGGGACACCAGACCAATCATCAACTGATTGGTCACACCTGCACCTTTAAAAGGCTGAGGAATATTCATTCAAAGGCCGATTGGAGAGAGGATTTATTGATTAAATGGCATCAAGTAGAAAGAGGAGGAAATATGTTTAGTTGGATAAGGGATTTTTTTTTTTTTTTATGTGGCAGAACTATTCAAGTTAAATTAGGATCACATGTTTCAGAGCAATGTAAAATAGGGAATGGAACTCCTCAAGGAAGTGTGGTAAGCCCAATGTTATTTTCAGTTATGATTAATGACATTTTTAAAGATATACACTACTGGTCAAAAGTTTTAGAACACCCTAATTTTTCCAGTTATTTATTTCAATTTAAGTCCAATGAACAGCTTTAAATGGTACAAAGGTAAGTGGTGAACTGCCAGAGGTTAAAAACAAAGGTAAGGTTACACAAAACTGAAAAATAATGTACATTTCAGAATTATACAAAAAGGCCTTTTTCAGGAACCAACCCTGAGCCAAAACGGCTACCACAGCATTCTGCAGCACCTACCTGGTCAGAGGTTCATCCTAGGGAGCAGGTGGATGGAAGAGAGTCTAGAGAGGTGGAGGTATGCTGTGAAGAGAAGAGGAATGAAAGACGTGTATGTGAAGGTGCTGGAGATGGATATGACAGTGAAAATGCACGGAGTAGAGGTAGTGATGGTAGATCAGGTTAAATACATGGAGTGAACCATAGAAAGCAAAAAAATCTAAAACGGAGGTGAAGTTACAGTATAGGCAGGATGGAGTGGGTGCACACATGTGTCAGGCATAGTTTGTAACAGAAGGACAGCAGCTAAAGTGAATATTAAGGTTTACAGCCTAGTGAGGCATGCTGTGATGTATGATTTGGAGACGTGGCGGTGACAAAAAGAGCAGGAGGCTGATCTAGAGGTGGCAGACCTGAAGATTTTATTTAGAAGTGACCAGAATAGAAAGGATTGGAAATGAGTAGGTCATAGGGACAGCTCAGGCTGAGGAGTCTAAAGGACAAAGAGAGGCAAGCCTGAGATTGCTTGATCAGAAGAGCAGAAAATGTGCAGGTGTCATATCCTATCAGCAGCGGAAGCAGTTGTTGTTGAAGGTTGTTTTGCAACCCGCAAAATCTGTACAACTCAAGAATAAAGAGCGTAGACTTTTATTTATTTTTTAATCTGTCAGAGTGCTTTTCCTCCTGATCATCTTAGAATCTGGAAGGACCGTAAAACGGAACAGCAGCTTTATCAGTTACTTACAGTGTACTTGTTTCATTGTTTCTTGCAAAAACCTGACTTGATGCCCGCAAATTGCATGTAAATACAGGGTACTTGTGCCTTATTTGCAGGTCATGTTATGAAGTGTTAAGGTTATGCCTCAATAGGGCTTAATATCTGAAACTCTCCGCCTAATGGAGAGGTGAAACGTCTTCAACAAACTCAAAGTCCAGTCACTTTTCTTTTCAAGACTTTTTCCATGCTTTGTAATTATAAGATAATGTCTATGTTTAGTTGTTGAGAGACTGAGTTTTAGTTACTCATATTTCTAGTTTGTGGTTCTTGTTTGTTTTCATGTTTGTTCCCTCCTCCTTATCCAGTCTGTGTTCTGTCTCAGCCTGTCCTGTTGCTGTCTGTCCGATCTGTGTTTTGTCTCTTTGTCCATAGTCTCTTGTCCTGCGTGCGCTGTGTTCAGTTTTGCTTCCCCCTCTCTTTTCCCCACCTGCTTTAAGGTGCACATTTGAGAGTTATACCAGGGAGTCGAATACTTATGATTTGAGGCTTTTTCAAGAGTAGCCACAGTATCCAGAGTCATAGGCACTGAAGACCTAAAACCTCTTTGGGAGTAAAGTTCAGGTAGCTGCTCTTTCCTGTGTTGGTACATGGTACTGAAGAAGATAACAGTGGATGAACTATATCCTTAAACCTAGCTACAGGATTTTCAGAATGACATCTATTGTGATGAAATGTATTCCTCACTGATCTGTAATTTTTTTTAATTTTTTGTGCAAGTTTAAATTTTGTTTGGAAATGATCAGACAAAAGAAGGTGGGGAACACTGTTAAATGTTCGGTTTCTATGCCATAGGTCAGAACAAGATCTAGAGTGTGATTAAAGTTGTCGGTGGGTTCTTTCACATTTTGAGAAAAGCCAATTAAGTCTAATAACAGATTAAATGTCGTATTAAGGCTTCCATTTTTGGTATCTACATGGATGTTAAAATCATTACAATAATTTTATCTGAGCTGAGCACTACATCAGATAAAAAGGTTGGGAAATCAGAAACTCGACAAGTTTTTTGAGTTTTCCAGCTAGAGTGGACAAGGGTAAGCATTAGGCTCTTAAATAATTAGGTCTGTCTGGGTCTTTGGTTGAACAATAAGCTGGAGTGGAAGATTGCTGCCACACCCCTCCTGTGCTTTGATGATTATTAGAATTAGGAGGACTTGATGTGTTGATTCATTTAAACTAACACGATCATCCTGCTGTAACCAAGTTTCAGCAACTCATGAGTAAATCGGTTTGTTCATCAATTAATGTACAAGCTGGGACTTAGAGGAGAGACACCTAATGTTTAATAATCCACATTTTACTATTTGGTGCAGTTGTGGGTACTGCATTGATCTTTCTTTGTGTGTTTGTTTGGTGGTGGTGGTTGTTGTTGTTGTTGTTGTTGTTTTTTTTTGTTTGTTTTTTTTTAATCAAAATCATTTTTCGCTGGTTTTTGGGTTGCTTTTTTTGGTGGTCTGGAAACAGACAGTCTGTAGGGGGACCCAGGAGCAGATACCTTTTCTGTGTACAGTACTTCTGTACAGTACTGTACTGACTAAAATTCTTTGTTTTGTATGTACATCCATTTTCTAAGGTGAGGAAAAACACGGACATCGATAATGATTTTGAGTGGCAGTTAAAAAAGAATCTATATGTTTCAGCCATCAGGTATTACTTTTTTGGTCACAATATTTTTGAATACTGTGTATCTTGGTAGAGTACGTTGCTTGTTTTCTCTGCTTTATTGTAGGGTCTTTACCTCACAACATAAAGAGCCTTGAGACTACTATTGTTGCAACTTGGTGCCAAATAAAAGAAAATTGACAAAATCTGTTCAGACACTGTGCAAGGCGATGTTGAAATTTTCATTTTAACTCAAAGATCTTTTTATTGTATATGATGATGCAGAATCTTCAGATACCATTTTCCCTGACTTTTATGTTATGATTTATTACTTTATTCTGCCCATCAGGTGTTCTTTAAAAAAAATAAAACACCACATGTAATACATTCCACCTTAAAAATATCACACAGGGTAGGGTGAAGTCAGTTAAATTGGGCCACTTTTATGGCAAAAAAAGCACTGAGTGAGACTGAATTGTTTTTGTTGTTAATGGGGATTGTTTTCACGTGATACGATGACTATATACAATGGTGAGGGGAAACATCTAGACTCACTAACACTAATGAATGGGGAGGGGCTATGTACAAGGGGAAACACTAAATTACTATAAGACTATGAGCAGTGAAGTAAACCTGAGATGTGAGCAAAACACTATGAGCAGTTATGCTATGACAGATATGTGATTCAGGGAAAATGCTATAACTAGAAATATGACTCCTGATGCTGGAGCTAACCACTGTGGGCTAGTATTGGAGAGCTGAGGCCAAGACAATGATGTCCAGAGCAGGGAGTGAATGTTGGCTGAAGTATGTGAGCAGTGGTCAGAGAGACTGTAAAAGAGGAAAGGGGTATCAGTGTGGAGTTCAAACGATTTGCAAGGAATATCCAGTGAAACTGATCTTTGTGGATTACTTGTCCACAGTTAGAGGCACGTGTGAGGAGGTGGTGAGTTCGGATACGGTCCGGATGAGTTTGAGGTGGTCCAGTCTGAGAGGGTCTGACTGTGAGAACAGGGAGGCAGGCAGGTGAGAAGAGGAAAGGAGTCCGTACTAGAGCGAAGGCTGCAGTAAAGTCCAGCGATCGGGTGAAGAGAAACTGTAGACGGTGGAGTGAGTATTCCGTAGACCCTACTAGGCACAAAAGGAAACGGGGTAAGTACGAGCATGAGATTCAATACGATTCCTGAATTGGACGACACTAACACTGGTTAGCTGACGTTCTGGCGGAGAGTTGTTGTCATGGCTAGACTTAAATACTGCAGTGTAAATCAGCTCCAGGTGCGGCTCCCGAGAGAGATGAGTCCGACCCCACCCAGGGGAGGAGGCGTAACTAGGCGATGTAGTTCCCACAGCTGATCCCTTTCTCGGTGGTCTTTCAGTCACTTTTGTCTCCATAGACTGCTTTACATGCTTTGCAGGGCATGTCATCCTCCTTTGCGCCTTTGCTTCTTCTGGTCTTTTCTTTCTTTTTAGATTGCACTGCCTTGGAGAAATGTAGTCTACATGTTCATCACTTGTGAGGACAAATGATAGAGGTTAGCCCTCTTCCTGACAGTCCTCCGTGGTTTTGGCAGGGGATACAAATCAATGATTGTAACCCAAGTTGAGGTTAATGGTTCTTCCTGTGGTGTGAAGAGCAAGGAGGCTCTTAAGGACTGCTTTGAGTCTCCTGTATGGAAGGTGCTTTGTGACGACCACGGGGAGGACATCGACAGCCTTGTGATCTGCGTTACGGGCTACATCAACTTCTGTGTGAATAACACCGTACCCACCAAGACCGTGCGGTGTTTCTCCAACAACAAACCGTGGATTACTCCAGAAATTAAAGCCGTCCTCAAGCAAAAGAGGAGGACCTTTAAATCTAGAGACAAGGAGGAGCTGAAAAGGGTGCAGAGAGAGCTGAAAGGACCGATCAGGAATGGGAAGGACAGCTAAAGGCAGAAGATGGAAAACCAGCTTCAGCAGAATAATGTTAGTGAAGTCTGGAGAGGCCTTAGAACCATCTCGGGCCACAAAGATCAGTACTCTCTGCCCGGGGGGGATGTGAGGTGGGCAAATGAACTGAATCATTTCTTCAACAGGTTTGATTCATCCAGAATGCAGTCTTCAACATCGGCTGCAGACTCACCCACCCCCACCGCTGCTGTTCTACTTCTGACACCTCCGACACTTCACACCTCCTCTACTAACCCTGCTCACCACTCCCCACCCCAACCACAGCATCCAGCACACAGCTCCAGCCTGTCTCTCTCGACCATCAAGGTTATGAGGGAACTGAGGAGGATCAGAGCCAGGAAGGCAGCGGGTCCAGATGGCATCAGCTCAAGGGTCATCAGGTCCTGCGCAGACCAACTGTGTCGGGTGATGGAGCACATCTTCAACCTGAGCCTGAGGCTGGGGAGAGTTCCACAGCTCTGGAAAACCACCTGTGTTGTACCAGTGCCAAAGACTTCATGCCCCAAGGACCTCAACAGCTACAGGCCGGTGGCTCTGACATCCCACCTGATGAAGACCCTGGAGCGGCTGGTCCTGGCTCAGCTTCGGCCCCTGGTGAGCTCATCACTGGACCCACTTCAGTTTGCCTACCAGCCTGGCACCGAAGTGGATGATGCCGTCATTCACCTCCTACATCGTTCCCTCTCTCACCTGGAGACCGCTGGGAGCACTGTGAGAATCATGTTCTTTGATTTCTCCAGTGCCTTTAACACCATTCTTCCCACAGTCCTGAAGGACAAGCTGG
>VUQG01029950.1:0-18149 GCA_015106755.1 Etia nguti | reverse complement strand
GCGGCATCACTGAGTTAAAAACCCTCTAAATTCTTTCATCTTTAATAAAATGATCAGTGTTGCTCCTTTACCAGGTGTAACAATTAAGTTTAACATCCAGGCATCCATGAAAACAGAATTTATTAAATTTAACGGAGTTAGAAGTTAGCAGGAAGTTAGCTCACTAGTTTCCACCTAAACATGATATACCATGTTCTGACTGAGAGATTTCTGAAAAAATTAAAACATAAAGCTCTGCTATCACTTCCAACATAAATGAAGACAGAAAACTAAACAGCAGTGACTTTTTTAGGGTTACTGAAGTTGGACTACCTGGTATATAATGATGTGCTACGTGATCGCTAGCAACACAGCTATGTTAGGATAACATAAACACAGTGAAGCTGGAGGATGAATGCTAACTTTTTTCCACTCGATAAAAGTTAACGGGAGGGTTCCCGATAGTTAAGGACAAATGCAATCACATGGCAGGATGCTGTAAATGGACCAAACTTCAGTCAGGAGAACAACTGAGATAATCCATCCACAATATGAGGTTAGTCATTAATATACTGCAACAACATGGGAATAGAGCAACTGTGAGAGGATTTACCATTAATGAATCAGTGGTACGGAAGTGGAGGAAGCAAGAAGAAAGAGTTGAATAAAGTTTGACTTATCTGACTGTTTTGTTTTGCTTAATGCGCCTTATAATCTGGTGCGCCTTATGTATGAAAACAGACCTGTTCATCGACAGTGCGCCTTATAATCCGGTGTGCCTTATGGTCCGAAAAATACGGTAATTTAAGGGGAATTGATTATTTTTAGTTTTTCTTTAGGATGCAATGCGTTCAGTGACAAAGCAGGCAGTGAAGGAGGCCAGACTAAAAGAGATCAAACAGGAGCTGCTCAATTCAGAAAAACTTAAGGTGAGAGATGATCTTTTTTTTTTTTTTTAAGACAAAGGAAGGCAGAAGTGTTTGAACCTGTTCTGATTGTATGCTTGTTGTGTCACTCAGACATACTTTGAGGACAACCCCAGAGATCTGCAACTACTCCGACATGACAAAGACCTCCATCCTGCTGTTGTCAAACCTCACCTTAAGAATGTACCCGAGTATCTCAGTAAGTGTCTGATTCTATATGAACCTCACCCTAACCAAATATTTTCCATTAAAATATTTTTCCTGTTTATAATGTATATTATTTATGCTAAAAATACTGATCTTCTACTTCCATGATTCCATGTAGGTCTTGGCTAGTAAGGAGTGATTTGTGTGAAACAGTTTATTTATTTTTTAATGTTTGATTTTAAATACAATACTGAAAGAAACTAATACCCATGGGCGCATCACACAGAACGATTATGTTTAGACAGTGTTAGTTCAAAGTTTGATAATTTCTCCTAAAATTCTGTTAGTTCATTTTTTTTATTGAAGGAAATTAACACTAACAGAAGGGTAATTTTATTGTGAAAAATGTCATAGGGCGAGATAACTGAAAGTTGGAGTTCAGTTACAGTAGCATATTTTCAGAACTTACAGTTCTTAAAGTTACAGTGTGTAAAATCTCACCACTAGATTGCAAGTTTTAGTCGAGTTCTGTTTTCTTGCGCCTCCCAATTCAGTTCAATAATCCTAGCCATAATGATTGCCGTAGGACAAAAAATTGTCAATCAGCTGTCAATATGTGTTCACATCTATTTATGCTGAAGGAATTCAATACAAGTCCATGTGTAAGTCTGATGACAGTGATACTGAGTTGTTGAAGATATCCTGAACTTTTCTGTCAGTAAGTGCTTCTGTTTGTCCTGCTGTTAGTCATTGTTAGTGAAACTGAAGTAGATCTGACATTATTGGACTTTGTGACACTTGGCGAATAAACTCTCATATGATGTGAATGAGCAAACTATTCATCAGAGGAGAAAGTACATTTTTTAGGAAACTCGAACCTAACATTAGCTGGTATATTGCTAGCATATAATCAGCTGTTGTTAACAGGCTTATTGTCAGCTGTCCGGAGGCAGGAGGGTCACATGTCTAATTTGCTTGACCTTAAGTAATTGCGACAAAATTGGGAATAAATAAGAATGTTTACGTATGTTTTTGTGTGTTAGAGCCCTGACTTCAGATGAGGAATGAGGTGAGAAAGAAGATGTTGTGTTGTCTCTTCCCTTTGCATTTGTGCTTCTTTGGTGGAGACAGCTTCTCAAATGAAAAAATATACGAATGATCCTTCATATGTTGAGTCTGGAAGTGCACAGACAAATTAAAATTTGTCTCTGTGGCACACAAATGCCTACGTGTTTCTTCTCCTCTGCCTTTGGTGTACTACACATGTGGATCCGTCTCTGTCCACAAACATAAAACACAATTATGCAGAATGGCAATGTCCGTCTCAGCCACTGTGTTCAAGATGGCAGGGCAAACATGGTGGCTTTCCACTCCTAAGTATGTTTAATGGATTAATTTATTTTATGGGAATGCATCTAATTACAATGTATGAATGTATATTTGAGTATGCATTTTTTTCCTTTTAATGAGCTCAAAAAATGTCCACCTATAACAAATTTATTAGACCACCACTTATTAAAAACTAGAGAAACACAAATATTATAAAACTCTTTCAAAAACCTGTTCAAACTAAAAATTGTGTTTATATAGCAATAACTAACTAAACTAGCTAAAAAGTCCTTTTTCACACATAACAAAAAAGTATTATATTATTTTGCAAGATTGTAATATTTTGTACAGTCTGCCATAACAGCTTTATTTTTGTGTGTTTTGAAATTTGAATTTGAATATTTTTATCTGTTACATTAATCCAGCCATGTGGAAGCACATTTATATTAAATCCAGTTATCATTTCACTTTTCTTGCAGTTCCTGAGGCACTGAAGGGTGTGGTACATCCATTGACAAGCAGAAGAAGGCGGAGAAAAGAGATGCAGAGACCAGGAGGAGTCATCAAGAGCAGTTTTAAGGTGAGATTTGGTTGGAAGTGACAGCAGGTCTTTGATGTGCTACAGATCCATGTAAGTTTGATATCTGTTCTAGAAGTTTTCACCTTCTTGTCATATTTTTGTCATGTATTTTCTGTTTCTCTGCGAAAGCAAACTGTATATCTGTAAGATTTTAGTTGAACAAAATCAGGCATTTTGAGATGGAGCCTTTGTACTATTTTCTTACTTCTAAATTTCAGTTCAGTTTTATTTATAATGTACCAAATGAGAACAGTTGCTTCAAGGCACTTCATATAGTAAGGTAAATGCCCTATAATAGTACAGAAGCAAACCCCAACAATTGAGCGACCCCCCTATGTGCAAACACTTGGTGACATTGGGAAGAAGGAAGTTCCTTTTAATAGGAAGAAATCTCTAACAGAAACGGGGAGGGGCAGACATCTACTGCAGTTGACAGGATAAAAGACACAATCTGATAATAACGAATTATATAGTCCAGCCTAAATGTAATAAATGCATGAACTAGTTTTGAGCATCACTCTGAGATGGCATATTTGTCAATTTTATTGATATTGTCGAAAAGCAAGAAAGCAGTCCTAACCTCAGTTATATCTTAATATACAAGCAGAAAGTTAATTGTTGTGTCTCATGTGGCTTAATGGATAGATAAAGCTTAATAGCATCTCCATAGCAATGAAAATATATGATATGACCACCAATAATATTACCTAATGAAAGCATGTGTAATGTAAATAGAATTTGTACCAGCACAGAACCCTGAGGAACCCCATAATCAGCCTGTGTGAAAACTTCCCATTTACATGGAAAAAATTGGAGACTGTTAGTTAGATATAATTCAAATCACTGCCGTGCAGTAGCTTTGAAATGTAAAGCATGATTTTTTTCAGATGAAAGGAATTTTGGAGATTGGCTTATAATTAGCTAAGACACCTGGGCCAAGTCATGGCTTTTTAAGTAATGGTTTAAGTACTGCCACTTTAAAGACTATAGTACGTAGTCCATTAATAGATATGAATTAATCATATTTAAGATGGAGGCATTAACTAATGGTAGTACTTATTTGATCAGTCTTGTAGGAATGGTTTTGAGCATTGATGGTTTAGAGGAAGTAATTATTGAAATTCAATCAGAGAATGAGTCTAATTAAAAAGCAGTAGTATTGAATTAGCGGCACATAATATGTCTGTGGGTTTTAATGGTTAAAATTGTATTTGAGGAAATTTGTGAAGTCATTCCTAGTCAAGTGTAAAGGAATATTTGTCTCAACGGAGCTCTGACTCCTTTGTCAACCTGGATACAGTTCTTTAGAGAAACCTAGGGTTGTTCTTATTTTCTTCAATTATGATGAATAATAAGATGTTCTAGCTTTATGGAGAGCTTTTTTACATAATAACAATCTTTTTTTAAACTAAATGAAGATTTTTCTATATTAGTGAGATGCCATTATGTCTTTTACAAAGCTCACAATATAAAATGTATATTGAAACATAAATGTCCAGGGAGTTTGATGAAATCATCCCCTTGATCTGAGCTAATGTGTTTCCTTTTGGTTTTGGTAGAAGAACATCCAGGGGAAGAACCCACTGAAGAGTTTCCAGTACACTGGAGGGAAAAACAGAAAAGGCAAAGCGAGCCAGTCATAGCTGTTGGAACACACCTGAATGCGTTTGAGTTGCAAATGTTATTACACCCATACACCAGTCTATTCTATATCACTAGCAATATCTGTTTTATTTGATCCATTGAACAGTCCTGGTGAATAAGTAACTCTATACACAGTGCATTTGTTCTGTATAATTAGAAATGTTGGAATAAAATTTTTGTCAAACAGTGTCTGTGTTGTGCTTCTTGGGGCTTAATTTTGCAAAGTTGTTTATGTATAATTCAATGAGCATTAGCATGCTGATGTTTGGAAATTGGCACCTAAAACAAAGCGATGTTGGTAAAGTTTAGGAAACTTAAGTTTCACTGAGTGAAATTCTAGTACTTTGTTACTTGGCAATAATTACCAGGTATGTCTCTGTGACATTTTCTCTGTGTATTTGCCTCATAAACCCAGAGGCTAAAACTGAAGTTTTTAACCATTTAGACCTAAAAGCTAAGTCCTTAGTAGTTGTTAATTTTGATCTGAAAATGCTTTTAGGTTAAAAATATGGTTAATATAAACTCTGAAGTTCATGGAGGGTAAGGATCTTGAATGGGTCAAAACTCTGTAGTACAGCCATTCAACGACCCTCATATTTTGCCCTGTTAAATTTAATACTCCATGGGATTATAAGTAACTTGTAAACCAGTAATGGCGCTATTTTAGAAAATTTGGGAGTTTGCCATGAGAATCTGATATTTGGACCTGTTGCTAACAAATGATGATGTGCTTCAAATCAAAATCAAAAATTGATATTTAAAAAAATTAATTTAAATACACTATACAACAAAGATTTTATATTTTAATACATAATCATGCCATTCAGGGCCTCGGGCCCTGCACCCAGATCCACACACAAGAGGCCAGGCACCCAGCCCAGTCCATAAGCACCCCAGGTACCACACCCCAAGACCTTAAGACAGCTTCCAGTCCCCCACCACCAACAACCAGGGCAGACACAGACACATAACAGCAGCCCCGGCCCCAAAAAGTCACTAGATGCCTCCCGCCCCAGGTCCACATCTAGCTACCTGCAAGGAAAAATGACAACATATGCATTGCAATGTTGCAGACCAAGAAAAACTCCATGTAGTAGAGACGCCAGAATGACCTGGAAAAAGATTTTGCATACTGGAAGTGTGCCCTTTGGTCAGATGAAACGAAATTAGAGCTCTCTGGCCACAGAGGCTCTGCTTGTTTGGAGAAAGAAGGGAGAGCTGTACAACCCAAAAAACCCTGTCCTCACAGTTAAACAAGGTGGTGGAAGTATTATTATAATAATAATAATGTATACTTTATTGATCCCCGTGGGGAAATTCCTCTCTGCATTTAACCCATTCACTCAGTGAAGCAGTGGGCTGTAGCGTGTAGGGACGGTGCCTTGCTCAGGGGTACCTCAGGGTAGCCGTTCAGGGGAATCGAACCCCTGACCTTCCGATCACGGGGCCAACACTTTACCTACTGAGCTATCCCTTATCTGTGGGGATGCTTCAGTGCATCTAGAACTGGTAATATTGTGAAGGTTTCAGGAAGCATGAAGAAAAAAGGATATGTAAAGATTTTGAAAGAAAATATCAAGCAGTCAGCGGCAAAATTGGGTCTGGGTGGTCGCTTCATCTGCCAAAACGATCACTTTTGGTGTAGAACTACATCCAGAAGAGCCAAAGTAAATGACTGGCCTGCACAAAGCCCTGAATTGAATCCCTGTCATGGGCTGGGTCTGTGACCCAGCATTTTGTGTTCATTTTGTATTGCTGACTTCTTATATTATTATTATCAGACCCCTCACACCCTGGACACAGACTTTTTGACCTGCTGCTGTCACCATCTACCGGAACCAAATTCCTTGTATGTGTCTGTGCATATACACAGCCAATAAACACGATTCTGATTCTGATTCTGATTCTGAAGATATGTTTAGTTCCTGTTGTTGCTATTATTAGTTAGGATTTGAGTTTCCTTGTATTTTAACATTCATTTATCTTAAGTTCATCTAGTTATCTTAAGCTCCTAAGTTGCTAGTCTTTAGTTCTCTGTTTATTAGATCCATTTGTGTCTTCACCGCCTGTGGTTAGGTCTCTCTTGTTGGTTCATGTCTTAAGCTGTCATGTTTCATGTCTGCGTGGTTCATGTTGTCAAGTTTGTGTCATATTTGCATCCCGTCATGTTTCCTGTTTATTTTGAAAGTCTTGTTTCCATGTGCCTAGTTTACACTTCCCCTGTGGTGTCATGATTTATTGTGTCAGCTGTTTCCTCATGTCTTTCCACTTCCCCTGATCACCCCTGTGTGTATTTAGTCTCTGTGTTTCATTCAGTCTTTGTCAGGTCGTCTGTGTTACCTACTGCTTGTCTAGTCATAGACTTCATAGTGTCCTTAAGTGTTCATAGTATTCATGGTCGTCACAGTCTCATAGTGATTTCATAGTCGTCATTGTCTAGTCACAGTGTTTTAGTTTATTCATAGTCTTCTTTGTTTAGTCTTAGTCATCTCAGTTTAGTTGTTGCTCTAGTTTTGCTTCTCGCTTTGATTTATGTTTTATGTGCATTAGCCGTAATAATGGCTCGCTTTTGGTTTCAAGTTCAGTTCCGTCTCCTCGCCTGTGTCTGCTCTTGGCTCCACCTCACGCACTCCACACGGTCAGACCGTGACAATCCCATTAATATTCTGTAAAACTGAAGACCAAGGTCCATGCCAGAAGACTATTAAATCTGAAGGAGCTTCAGAGATTTGCCAAAAAAAAAGGATGCACAATTGAATATTTGCATTAGGAAGGTCATCATTTTGATTGCGGTTGTTTTGTGAAATGATTTTCTTTTTGTGTGTAAGGTAAATAGTGTAAGCATCCAAAATGACACAACTATGGGAAAATGCCATGCTCTGTTTAACAGCTCTTGGAAAATGCATTTTAAAAAAACTCATATGGGGGTTAATAATTCTGTCCTTACTTTGACAAGAAAGGCAAAAAACTCAGAATTATGACTTAAATCTCTGAATTCTGTGGAAAAAAATCGTCCCCATGTGTTCCCCCCCTCCCCCAGTGGCCCAAATCCTCTTTCGTATCACAGCCTATGCACAGCGATGATGCGCACAGATCATGTTGGTGTTTGAGACAAATTTCATGCTGCCATCTTCGCACAGATCCACAAGCTGCGTTCAAGATCAGCCATTAAGCTAACGTTAATGTTTGCCTGCTGTTATCAGAGAATGAGAATGTGAGCGAGAGGGATGCTGCATATATTTTTAGACATCTGTACACAGGAAGCTTTTTGGAAGAAATTTGGGTATAGATGATCACTATTTATTCAGGTTTTAATGTACGTGTTTGTACAACAGTTTTATGGTTAGTTTTAGTATTAGTGTGTAGATTGGAGCATGCATTTGTGATACCTCAAAAGTTACACACAAATCACCGCAGACATTTGCAAATCTTACTTTAGGCTTGTCAAGTGTTACAAATGTTATGCACATTTGTAACACTTTTGAGGCAAATTTCTCTCCATGCACCAATACCTTTTACAATGCAGCTCACAAATGAAGCTTGCTGGCAACAGCGAAGCTTGCTGGTAACTTCAGTAACAGTAACTTCCACCAAGCCCCAACAATTCTTTTCTTGCAAACTGCTAAACGAGTTATTAAAAGTTTTCTATGTTTTTCACTCCTCTACATCATAATTGTTGCTCAAGGTAATTAATAAGAAAAAACCTGTTAATATCATATTAACAGTATTTATATTAACAGCAAAATTAGTATTTTGCTATTGTTAGCTCTGTTTCCTATTTCCTATCTATTTTTGTATATGTATGTAGTAATCCTAAGTGATCTTGGAGCAGTGAAAGCCAAGTCAGGGGTAGCTTGTCTAGCACTCTGGTCTCCCATCAAAGACAACAGGTTTATCTATAAAGAACAAGCAAAAAGTCTGCTGGTCTCAGCGCTGGCAAGCTCCAACTTTTGTTAATGGGAAATGGACATGCCTATGAAAATGACAGAAACCCATAGATTCTCGGGCCTTGGAGTCAAACTAGCTTCCAGACAGCAGTTGACTGCTGCCAAAAGACAGAGTTTACAAGATGAATGGAAACAAGCAATGTTTACATAACTAAATCTAGGGACCTTCTTTGAACTATAAATAAATACACAGACTATAGTAATTTAGAAAATAGCATCATTTTAATGCAATGCATTCAGCAGTACAATAAATCAGTTTAATTGAAGCCAGAAATTATTCTATGAAGCCATTAAAAAATGAAGACAGACCTA
Source organism: Etia nguti (assembly GCA_015106755.1). Lineage (NCBI taxonomy): Eukaryota > Metazoa > Chordata > Actinopteri > Cichliformes > Cichlidae > Etia > Etia nguti. Next base: position 9,285 of record VUQG01029950.1, on the reverse strand, counting down.
ATCCTGTCTTATTGAACATACTGTATGTTTAATTTAACATAGAGCTAATTAAATGTGTGCTGTGTAGTCTTTGCTCAGCAGAGACTTCAATTTCTTCTCTATCTCTCTCCAAGAAATATTTGTTCCTAAGAATGTAACCGTCAATACACAATGCTGCCAACAAGTCTTGTTTTGTACAAGCTAAATCATTAAACATGTTTTTTTTGTCGGGGTTTTTTGTTTTAAAGCTGTGATCTTGCAGCAGATTTGGTTAGTAAGGACTTTCTATAAGATAGATCTGGGTTCGTGTGTGCAGTAATCAGTCTATAGTGTATTCAAAAGGATAGTCCTGTGTGGGCACTGAGTCAAAGACAACGCTATCGAATGGGTTTTCAGTGGACCATTCGTCCACAGGAAACCAAGAGTCATACCATGAGGTTGTTCTCTTGGTTTCAGGTGGTAGAGTGGTGGATGCTGTGGTGGTGGTTGTCATTGTAGTCGCAGGGGTGGTCCTAAGGTTGGCCCGTAACCTCTGCAGACGCAGCCTGCGTAAACGCATCAGCCGGAGCCGTCTACGTCGCGCGATGTCGTGAGTGTTAGCGGGATTTTCAGGCTCTGTATCAATGCTGGGGGCTGCCACAGTGCTGGCTGCAGTTGTTTTCACTATATTTGCTTTGGTGATGAGTCGAATGGGCCTTTTGCCGTGGAGTGCCATGATTTGCTTGATGCGGTCCCAGTTGGATTTAGTCAAGGTGAAACTGCAGGGTGTTGCTCCAGAGTCATAGCCCACCATGCAGAGCCGTGTCTGAGGGGTGTAGCCATCAGCTTTGGCTGTTACCCTGTACTCCCCAGGATTTAGCAGTCGCCAGTAATCCCCACCCACAGCTATAAAATGGTTACATTAAAAAGGTCATGTTAAAAAATGCTGTAAACTAATGACTGGATCTTAATGATCTGAAACACTATATAAATAGTTTACCAGTTTTAACATCGTGCCGTATCCCCTCAACAGAAATAGTGGCGTTGGGAAGTGGATTTCCATCTACATCCCTCACAATACCCTTTATTCCGCGATGTACCTGCACAAGAAAAAGCACATCCCAGTGAATCTTAAGGAAATTTCACATGTAGAAAACTGCAGACATATTAATTTCCACGTTTGTCAATGAGACATCAAAGCTGCTATGTACAGGACTTTTCTGAATTTAGTCAATCGTGACAAAAGCTTTGTTCAGCTAGCACTAAAGCCGTTAAGCAACTGACATAAAAATATAATTTTTAACTAAATATAATTAAAAAAAAATTCTCACTTGTTCAATGAAGGACAACAAAGCCTCACGGTTGTTCTCCCACTCAAGAGGCAATTCACTCTCATGGGGAAACTTATCACAGCCCAAGAAGATGGAGAGCTCGAAGCAGTTTGTGTGCAGGTAGCTGAAGTCATTCATACCTGTGGAGGAGATTGTGTTTCAGAGGAAATGCTTTTCTCCGTCAGTTGTAATATCATCTGGCTATTTAGATGATTTTATTTGTCCATTTTTGGAGAAATAGAAAAATGACCTTTTGAGAACCTCAATATTTAAGGATAAATCTTGTGATAGAATTCTGGTCCACTGTTTCTGATTTGCATAAAAATTCTTTAGAACCGAACCTCTGAACATTTATAATGATAGTCAGATTAATAAAGATAAAAGCATGAAATTTTCACTGGTTTTTCTTACCATCACAATGATGGTAAGAAATTAGGAAAGACAGATAAAAAATTTTTTCCAGCAATATTATAAAATTATAAATGTTCAAACTTTGGACCATAAACTTTTCATGCAAACAGGAGATGGTCGATCAGGAAATGTTCTAAGATGATGATTTGAGACAGAAAGACCCCTTAGTGGTCTTGACTGAAATATTTTTCATTTTTGGCCTTTTTGCTGTGTCATGTTAACACTTACTTCCCACCACTGGCTTCCAGCTGGCTCTGTTAGTGATCCCCTGTCCTCCAGTGATATCATCTCCATGGCAGGAGCCTCGGTAGGTCTCTGTCATGGTTAGATGGCTGTGGGCATATGACATTGCCAACCACCGAAACATGGCGTCGTCGGGAGTCTCCCTCAGAGCACCCTCATTCTGGCGCTGAATGCGAGCCCAGGTGTCCTCGTTCATTTCTGCATTATTTCTCCAACGACGGTTGTCAGTTAGCTTAAGCATTAAGACAGCATAGAGTTATTATATCAGAGTACAGCTGCTGAAGAGTGCTTTTTTTTAGGTGTTCTTAGTAAAATAGCCATACAGAAATTGGTGGGCGCTGCATGTCAAAAGGATATGTGACCAGCTTTTCGCCTCCTTGCAAATTAGCTCCCAGAACAAAAGGGTTGCGCTGCATCCAGGAAATTACAGCTTTTGTCTCAACTGCAAGCTAAAAGAGATATAGATTGCCAATACATTTGTAGTGAATTAAAACATATATATTTATATATATATATATAAAACATCCCCAAGGACAGTAAACAAACTCACAGAGCCATTGAAAAAGTTTTCTGGAAGGGGAATGTGATGATTAGGCACTATACGAGGCACCCAGCCTCTGTCTTCAGCTCCCCACAAGATGCTGTTTAGATCTGGGAAATTCTGGAAGATGTCATAACCTTCTTCAGTCCAGTGGCCCAGCGCCCAGTTTCCCATCTCTGATCCCTGCAGGAGTGAGGATGGTGTTAGGTCATTCATGCTCACTGGCATCTCTAAATAATTTTTCTACAGAGTTTTGAAAAATCTGTGGGTTGTGGTGAAGACAAGTAGGCTCAGACATGAGACCAAGCAACAAAATTCCTTTTATAAATGCAGGATTTATAGAAAACACCTCAAATTAAAAGAAAAAACCCCTATCAAATACTGTATTCTAAACTAATGGAAGAAATTAGAAATTTTGGTATGAGATACTAAATTTGGGTCAAAAATTTGGGAAACCTTGAACTTAGGATTTTTAAAGCTTTAGCATTTTTTTTTTAGCAATGAAACTGGCAGATATTACATATTCATATAGTAGAGACTTGTCAGTGAGAAGTAAGGCCTGCCTTACAGTGTTACCTATTTTATTGTCCTTCTGCACTAAAAATGCGATCTATAAGCTAGGAGTTAATGGAACTGAGGGTTGTTCTCCACAGACTGCTTGACCTTTTTTGCAACCTTTCTGAACATTAAAGTTTGTAGGTTTAAGGCACTTCTACAATTGCTTCACTTTTCTCCATTTTTTCCTGTCTGTCTATGTGCCACAAAACAAAGTTTGAAGCCTCTGATTGTACCATCTCGTAGGCCAGCTCATAAGCATCCGGGTTCAGTGAGGGCACCAAGTGTATTCTCACACCGTCCACCAGGCGACGCACTCTTGGGTTGTCATCATTGTATTCTTTACATAGAAACTGCATAAGCAGGAGGAGGAGCTCTCGTCCAAGTGCTTCGTTACCATGGAGACCAGCTGTGTAACGAAATTCTGGTTCACCTAAACAAGAAGACAAAATAATAACGCAATTAACTTGAATGCAGTAAAACCTGTTTACATTCCTCTGTAAAGATGCAAATCTTTATACATGTGCATTAAATGACAGACATCATGCAATGTCTACCAGTCAAAAAAACAAAAAGTTACTTTGCCAGCAAAACTTAGTCTTGTCATTAAAAAAAGTGTAATGAAACTCAGATCTGTGTCTTACGGTGAAGCATAATCTGTGTAAATTATGCAATTCTAAGATGAGCTTCAAGATGAGAGAAGTACACTTAAGTAGAAATACTATAGATCTCTCTACCAGGCTCATGCTCCCCGGGGTTATCAGAGATTTCCATGGCATACATTTTCAGGCCCTGGGAGCTTTTTCCAATGTTGTAGATCCTGGTGATGTTGGGACATTCCTCATTTATTACCTTCATCATCTAGAAGAGAAAGAGTGAAGGAAAAAACACATTTATGGACACAATTGCTGCAGCATTATTGCTTTTGTAAGTTTTTGGCATACTGGTAGAGAGGCAAGGTTGAAATGGATTGCATTGTGAAACAGACCTGTCTCATCTCCTTGTAGTTGTGGTGTCTGAAGTCCAGGTCATCGGATGGGTTGACTTCATTCTCACTGTGGTGGCTTCCTGAAAGAGTTGACACGGAGACTAGCAGAGTGGAAAGGAGATATTTTACTAAGCAGAATTTTTCACTTCAGTTTTTCAAGTACTCCACTGTAAGTATTAGTTTTGCATTTGTAATTTAAGGGGACTATTATACTTATTTACAGCCGTATATATACTATTACAAAAACGTTTAACAGGTCCAGTGTAGGCACAAGTAATCGTTGGGAACTAAAACATTCTGTTTTAGATATTTTTTCTATCCTCTGTATGATGTCAGTGAGCACAGATATCCTAATACAGTCATTTCAGGCACACACCTCTGGTTGTGAGCATGGAAACCCTATCTACCCACTTGAAGTTTACATTTAAAGTTTGGGAGGGACAGCCTATCAGAGGAAATTTGGCTTAAGTGGGGGTGTGGCTCCTTTGTTGTACCAATCCTAGTATAGGATTTTAAATTTAAAATCATATAAAACAGAATACAAATTACTTATGGAGGTAAAAATGGGGAGAACAGATCCATTTTAAAGTCAGCCTTTAAGAATTAAGTACTCCTAGGTGATGGAATAAGACTGTTATATGATGACAAAATTCTAGTTTATTCTCATATTAAGATTTAGGTGGTTATCTGCTGACTGTATGAAAATTCCCAGGGTGCCCGGTGCCAGGTGCTTCCTGGAGAAAGATAGTAACCCAGCAACAGCAGAGGTTGAGACAAGATACCATTGTATTTGTAGCGATGCAGGAGTTGTGTGTGAAGGTATAAAAGAGGAGCTGAGGCGTCCCAAGGGCAGAGCTCTAAAGACTGTGGAACTGTGATGTTTGATGTGTGTTAGCTCTCCTGCATGCAGTAATTAAAACAGCTTGGCCACAGCTCATCGCGTTGCAGACTTTATTAACAGAAAATCCCATTACAGTTAGGACCCCTGGTTTTAGGACCCAGGTTTTGAGTTTTGTTTACTTTTAGTATGTTCTGTATATTCATATATACATTTTTCCCCTTTATCTAGTTCTGTTCAGGGTTTTAGTTTATTATGTATCCCATGAGTCCCTTATGTACTCACTTATGTTTCTGTGTTGGGTCTAGTCCCATATCTGTTATGTCTCACATCCCTTTGTGTGATTTTAGTGGTAATTCATAAATGTTAAGCCCCTTGTTCTATTTCCCCTTACTTTTTCTTTCTGTGTTTAGTGTTTCTAGTTTTAGGCCTTAGTTTGACATATGTCTGTGTTCTGTTCAAGGTTAATAGAATATGTTATAATTCCCATTTTGGTTATCATGTTTTCCTTGTGTTCCTCATACTTTGTCTAGTTTTTGTCCTTTTCTTACTTGCTGTAGTATTAATAGTCTTTTGTCTCCTGTGCTTTCATATCCAGTTTAAGTCCCATTGTCCCATAATTCCCGATTTGTTCCCTTCTGTGTTCCTTTGTGTCCCAGTCTCCCCTGCATTTGTCCTTTTTCTTCCCATGTTCCCCTATCGAGTCGTCTATGTTAAGTTACCCTGTTTCCCTGTTCAGTTGTGTCAGGCCTGCTACAGCCTCTGTAGTTAGTCTCCTCTCCTCAAACAGTCATGTTTCCGTGTATGTTTATGTTTGTGTCAAGTTCGTATGTCTTAGATTTTGTGCCAGTTTTGTGTTTCATTTTATTTTGTTAATTCTCTTGTCTCGTTCAGTGTAACTTCTTCCTTCTCATTATCCCTAATTTGTTCCTGGCATGTTTCCCACTTGTTCTCCCTTAGCCTCTTCACCTGCTGTGTATTTACTGTCTTCACCTCCTGCTGTACCTTATCACATCCTAACATCATTGCTGTGTGTTCCTTGGTCCAGCTTTTCCCAGATTCCTAGTGTTCTGCATTCCTGGCTCCAGTGTTCCCTTTACTTTGTATTTTTGTGCATTCCTGTTTGCTTCAACAAAGCAGTTTTTCAGTTCCCATTTTGCCTCTCGAATCCTGGATACTAGGTCCAAAACCTGCCTGCAGCACAGCGCATCTTGATAAAAACACTTGAAATGGCTGAGGTGTTTTGTTACATTTTGAGGCTGTCGGTGGTTTTAAGTTCATACCCCATAAAGTAATCCACAGCAAACCATCTTATTTTGACTTACCTACATGTTCAAATTTTAATCGTCAAAGTAACCAAAACCTTGGTTGTCGGATAAATAATAAAGTAAACCCCTAATATTTCTATTTAAAATACAAGCTTATGAGTAAGTACCAATATTTTGCAGTCCAAACTTTCAGCTGCTGAGTAGATGTTATTGTTTTGTCTTTCCTAAAGCTAGTGGCAATACAAGCAGTTATCTTGTATTGCACTTATGTAACACACTTAAGCACCAAGGTTAGGAGGTTCATGCTATGAAACAGACGTTTGTGTATTTCCACTCTTGGGTGAAACCATTCTTACTTTGGCAAAAGAACAGTTTTTCTTCTTTTTTCCCCCTTCCAGTATGAGGTGACATACTGCATTGTGGAATGAAAAAACTATGACTCATAAGGTTGGAAAACTTGTCTTCAAGTTTCTACAAAGGAAGTGAAAAGTCTGTGAATATGTTAAGACTGATGTATTTCTGCATAAATATAGCCTCAAACATTAATTTTCACACAGCTAGTAAAAGTAGATAAAAAGTTGTTTAAAGAATCAAAGATTTAGTTATTTATTTATTGAGATATTACATACCTGTGACAAGGGAAAAAGTATGTGACGCTTGAGGATTAGCAGAAAAAACAACCCATACTTGTCACATTTTGACCCATTTTGAGTTTTTTGTGTTTTGGTATTATTCTGTATTATGGTTTATGTTCTGATTCACTAGTTGTGCTGTTTTGATTATTATTATCCTATGTTTTGGTTGAATTCTTGTTAAGAGTTTAGTTCTTAGGTTTAGATTTCATGCTCCCTCTGTTCAGCGTCTAGTCAGTACCTCTGTGCCTGTCCTGGTCCCTCGTCTCTGTTCCCTCTGTTGCCATGTCTGTGATCTCGTAGTGTTAAGCTCGTGTCTCTGAGTCCGTGTCTGTGCGTGCGTGTCGTATTTCCTGTTTTACTTTGATACTCTCGTGTGCTTTGTTAGTATGTTTAGTTTTGCTTCTCTTGTCTTTTGCTTCTAATTGGTTCCAGCCGTGTTTCCCTCCTGTCTCCCGTTCTCTGATTACTCCGATGTGTATTTTAATCCCTAAGTCTTCCCCTGCTCGTACACAATCCCTTCATACTGTGTTTCTCCCCCATGTTCCCAGTGAAATTCTAGTTCCTTGTTTCTGGTTTAGTTCTCCTAATTCATGTTTCCTAGTTTTACTTTCTTGAGTCTAGTTTAGTTTCTAGTTCATGTTCGAGGTTCTTAGTTTGTTTTTGTAAAGTTAATTTCTTACGAAAAGAGTTTCCAGCAAATAAAGCTGCGCTTTAAGTTTATCATTCAGTCTGTGAGTCCCGCATTTGGGTCCTTCCTCCTGCCTGCCACACAGCACTCGACTTGACAATAATAGAATCCAAGTTAATGCATACTAAATCTTTGTTTTGTCTGACATTTTAATTTAAAATATTGCTATTTTAAAACAAATACTAACTGGGTAGCTGACAAGCTAGGATCTCGGCTCTGAGACATAGGCTGCCATTCCAGCTCTGAGGCAGAATACGGATGTAACGCGCCACCACTGGTGTAGCAAACTGACTCATCACTGGTGTTTCCTTATCCACATTGCCATAGAACAACTGCAGGAGAGGATCACAGGGGAAGGAAATGAGAAGGTGTAATGGTGTAATTCACTGTTACAAAAACATTTTCATAATTAGTTGTGGTTCAATCACCCATTCAGCATAGCCATCATGTAGTACAGTCCAGTCGCTGCTGTCGTTGCTGAAGGCCACAAAGTAGGACGACACGAAATCCTCACTAGGTTTGAAACAAAAGAAACTACTGAGTACTGACTTTTATGAAACACAGCAGCACTTGTGCAAGGTTTTATTATGTGGAGATGGAGTAGAACTCACTGTAGCTCAGAGTTTCTTCCCTGGGTGATGACCCCGGTAAACTCCACCTCTCGGCGGGCATCAACTTGAAACCAGTGGTCTCGCTCCTCTGACTCTGCACACCATGCACCACCATACAGGTCTTCATCATTATCAGAGCCCTGCACACAACCACACAGAGAGATGAAAACACATAGATGTTTTCCCTATGAAATGATAGGATATCTCTTAAAAGCCTACTAGGAGTAATCATTGAAGCTCTTTACTCAACTGAGAGGCTTCTGTCATATTTCAGGCCCGCTTATAGGACAAAATGACTGAGTGTGCATCGGAAGTTTGTGAGGGTTGTCTCTGTCCATGCAGCTACCTTTGGAAAAACCTGGAAACTATGCTAGTGGTCGTCTTTATTGAGATATACTGAGGTGCAAAAATTCTTAATTAAGGGTGAGGTCATCAAATATTCTCTTAATGGGGGACAGAGTTAAACTACCCCAGTGTGCAACTTTTATGTATTATTTGCTTGCTTTTCCTGATAGTCCTGAGAATAAAAACATGATGATTCACAATAACAAAAAAGTTTTGTTGTTGTTTTGTTTTAATTGAAAGCACCAGGCAGTTTTGTGCACTCCTTTTTTCATTGAATCTCTGCAGCAGAAGTGAAGAGTGGAGAGTTAGGATGACACAGATAGTGTTATTAAATGAAATTAACATCCATCCATTGTCCTTATCAGGGTCATGGGGGTGCTGGAGATTATCCCAGCTACCATAGGGTGAGAAGCAGGGTACACCCTGGAGAAGTCACCAGTCTTTCGGAGGGCTAACACAGAGTGACAGACAACCGTGGCTGATGTGGAGTGAAGCCACGTTAATGACAACGTGTACAACCATTGGATATGTGAGCAGGACAGGAAAAAGTGTGGACTTTATCTCATAGTGGACAGAAATTATTTTCTGGAGTGGCACAAATAATTTGTGTAGCATCAAATTTGATGCAGAACACCTGATTGTTCTGTAAATAGTTTGAAATGTTTATTTAAAAAACGGCCTTGGCTGCATTTTTAGGTAAATAGCTGCAAAAAACTTTTTTGTTTGCAAAACTTATTTTTTTGAAGAAGTAACTATATAATTAATTGCCCAACATTGGTCATTATATACTGTATTTGCAGACAGAGAGTTACAGGACTCTCTCCCAGACCACAGACTCATACTCATAATACAAGTCAGAGCTTTATAAAAAAA
>VUQG01029946.1:0-14880 GCA_015106755.1 Etia nguti | reverse complement strand
ATGTAATTGCCAACTGCCAACCTCTGTATATTTTATTTTATTGTTTATTCTATTGTATTTAATTTTTAAAATATATATATATATATATATACACACACACACACACACACACACACAGATATACATATTTAGTATACACATTCAGCAATGCACATACACTCTTATATTGTACATATATCTATTCATATAATTCTCAGATTCCCATTCTTATATTTTGCTTTGTTCCTGTTCCTTGTATTTTGCACACCTCTGTTGCTTGTGAAGCTTGCACACAAGAATTTCACTCGCATGTGCTGTACCAGTGTACCTGCACATGTGATGTGACAATAAAAGTGATTTGATTTGATTTTGATTTGTTAGTTCTAAACTAAAAATTAAACTTAGATTAAAAAAAAAAAAAAAGTTAATTTTAGTTAATTTAGTTAATACTTAATTTTAGAAGAAAAAACACCTGGAATAATGCTGTGTTCTTTTAAAGATTAACTACTATAAATTTAAAAGAAAAAATAAGTTAAACATGAGTTGTGTTTTTGCAAAGCTTTGAAAAGTGTGGATTTGTAAATGGATCGCACGTCAAATGATAAAAATAATAAGAAATATTAGCCTACTTTCTCTAGGTCTGTTTAGGGTACTTGGGCTAATAATCATAGTTTCTAAGTTATTAACTAAAGAGTTTAATTTGCTGCATTAGGGGGATTTGATTCTTTATGTTCACAGAGATTGGATTGTTTACATGACTATAAATGAGGTGTTGTATTGTAATACCTGTCTTATACCTATACTCTTAATTTGAAGAATACCCCCTGTAACTGTTTATGATATGTTTGGGTTCACAATAAATTAATCTCCTAATACATTTCTCTAACATTTAGTTGTTGGATCTAAGTTTGTTTATTAGAATTATTCACAAAAATTATCTATCTATCTATCTATCTATCTATCTATCTATCTATCTATCTATCTATCTATCTATCTATCTATCTATCTATCTATCTATCTATCTATCTATCTATCTATTTTTAAGTTTTTTAAGGCAGAACCCAGTCTCAGAAAAAGCTGGAGAAACATTAGGTGTAATTAGGTTAACTGGAAGCAGGTGACTAAACATGACTGGATATAAAAAGAGCACCTTACAAAGTAAGATAAAAGTAGGTAGAGTGTGTCAGAAGTAAAGATGGGCAGAGGTTCACCAATATGCAAAACACTCTGTACAAAATTTCATAATAATGTTCCTCATCATAAAGACTTTGTGAAGACTTTAATAACTCATCATCTACAGCAGCGGTCCCCAACCTTTTTGTGCCACGGACCGGTTTATGTCCGACAATATTTTCATGGACCGGCCTTTAAGGTGTCGCGGATAAATACAACAAAATAAAAAAAACCAAAAAGAAGATTCATTGATAACACTCGGGAAAAGACCCAGGGAAACCAAGTTAACGATAAAAACGATTTAAAAAAATAATTGATAAAAAACGATTAAAAATCCTGAAACCCATAAATTTCACACCTGAGCCTCAACTCTCGCGGCCCGGTACCAAACGACTCCCGGGGGTTGGGGACCACTGATCTACAGTACATGATATTACCAAAAGTGTCAGAATCCCTGAGCCATGGCCCCAGGATGTTTGTTTCTCTGGGGTTTTTGTCCATGTCTGTCTACACTTGTACACTCTCTGTTCTCTGTCTCTGAGGTTGTCTGGTCTGTTGTGTCAAGTGAGCCTTGTCTTCCCAGTTAGTCATACCTCAGCATTTGTTTACCTTTTCCCCGTGTCAAGGTCGCATGTCTTAGTCTGGGTCTTCATTACTTCCTGTTTTTATTTTACTTCTACTCCCTTGTCTCATATGCATTATGGCGAGTTTGCTTTCCCTCATTTCATTGGTTAGATTCTAATCAGCTGTGTTCCCCAGGTGTCTCCACTGGGAGATACAGCTGTCTCTGACGGTATGGGGGTGCATCAGTGTTACAGGGCAGCGGTCCCCAACCCCCGGGCCACGGACCGGAGTCGTTTGGTACCAGGCCACGAGAGTTGAGGCGAGAGTTGTGAAATATATGGTTTACAGGGTTTTTATCGGTTTTTATCGTTATTTTTTAATCGTTTTTATCATTAACTCAGTTTCCCTGGGTCTTTTCCGGTGTGTTATGAATAAATCTTCTTTTCTTTGGTAGCGGTACTGGTTTTATTTTGTTGTATTTATCTGCGACACCTTAAAGGCCGGTCCGTGAAAATATTGTCAGACATAAACCGGTCCGTAGCGCAAAAAAGGTTGAGGACCGCTGTTATAGGGAATTGGCAGTTTGCACATCTGGAAAGGCTGAAATGCTGATGCTGAAAGGTATATACAGGTTTTAGAGCAACATATGCTCCCATCCAGACAAAGTTTTTTTCAGAAAAGATCTTGCATTTTCAGTAAGACAATGTTAAACCACAAACTGTATCTAAGACAATAGCAGGGCTTTGTAGTAGAAGAGAGCAGGTGCTGAACTGGCCTCCAGACAATTGGAGCATAATGAAATGAAAAATACAACAGAAAAGACCCAGGCCTGCCTTTATCAGACATGAATGGGGGAAAAAATCCTCTCCCAAAAGTCCAGTAACTGTTTTCTTCAGTTTACAGACTGTTCTTAAAAGCAGAGGGTGAAACATAGCCCTCTCCCGGCTTTTTAAGATTTGTTTTGCCTTCAAAATGGGTGTTTGTTTTTTTTTCTTCAGATGATACATTTTCTCAGTTTAAATATTTTATGTTTTCTATATTCTATTGTGAATAAACTATGGTTTTATGAGATTTGCCAGTCAAAAAATGGGGTCACAGAAATATTCTGTGTCAACTTTTGAGCACCACAGTAGGTCTCCTTTAACTAACCCCCTGTTTATATGGTCAGTATATCCAAACATAAGACCCTCCATATGTCAGAGCATATTTTCCAGATCTCACATACATGACTCATTCCATAAACTCTCATTCTATTTCTAGTTTGCAAAATAAATAAATATGACTAAAATGAATTAATGAGGTAAATTACACAGTGAATCTGTGACAGTCTAGAAAAGAAGATTAATTCCTACAACACAACAAGAGTACACCAATCAACAACAGAGATACTATTTTTTTAAAGTGTCTTTTATTGTTGTCCACAGGTTGCAATTACAAAGGTAAAAGCATGCACACATGTTTTAACCTCAATCAAACCTCAGCCCAGTATGAATCTAAGAATTCAAAACTTCAATGCCATGTATGGACTATGTGTAAATCTCTATATTTTCTTACTAACTCAACAGAAAAAGTGAAATATTAATTTGATTCATATCAGAAGAGTGAAAACGTTCATTTGTCCAACATTACTCAAGTCTGTTCTCACTTTTCTTGCCATATATTAGTTCACTGACACCCTTTAAACGTCAAACTAAATCTTTCGGAGCCCAGAAGTAATCAGTCACCTTTAAAAAGCACTCCTGACAAAAATCCACATGAAAATACTCTAGCTGTGTGTCACTGTTTGTGCACCATGAGCTTGTTTTTTTCACACTACAATTCCTTATTAAAGCTAGAACCAAAACACTGCCAACATGCATCTGAGCTGAGTCTTTCAAACATAACAGAGTGATAAAGAAGATGAACTGGCTTTTTTCTCTTATGGTAACTAGCTCCAAAGCTGCACACAGCAAGCCACACTGGACTAGTATACCCTCCCTCACACCCATCCACCTGTCCCAGCTTCCCTCCATCCACCTGCAGGCTGCTGACCTCAGCAGTTGAGAGAACAGGGTAACTAGTGGCATCAGATGTTTGCAAAGCCAAAAATGTCTTATTGCACTGTGCTCAGGTTTTACTTCTCTTGCTCAACAACCTTCGACTCAGTCATATACTTGTCAATCAGATGTAGGGGCACTCCGCGTTGCATGAGTTCATAGAAGGTGAAGCCTCCTGAGGGACAGGGAGAAAAACTCTCTTAGAATATTGCTGTGAGGCATAGAGAGATATGTGGAGAGTGAAGAACAGAGAGGGGAAGATGAAGGAGAAAAGCTGAAGGGCAATAGGGTGAGCAGAGAAAAGCAAATAAAACTCAGTGGAGAGAACCACGAGCTCTAAAGAGGGAAAGAGGGTGGTCAGGGTGGTTTCTATATGCAATGCCCACCCAGTTTGTCCCAGTTCCATAGTATATACTAACTGTCTTTGTATGTCTTTCTGCACAGTATACAAGAGTTTAAAGGCATGCTAACATTACAGTAGCTAACAGGCTAGCAATAAAAGCATACTGCATTCTAATAATTATCACTAAACACAAAATACAGGTGATGGGAATTTATTTTGTGTGAATTCATTTATCTGGTAATTTGTAATGAAGAAAATTATTAATTAGAGGAAATATGGAATATGCAGGACTTTTAGTAGATGCAATTTTAAATGGAGGAATCTGTGGCACGAGATGCAAAGTCACTGACTTCACCTAGGTATACAAAATTTGATCTAAAAGTTTCTTCCAAATGCTCAGCACCACTCTAAAAAAATTACGTGAAAGTCTGGCTCCTTGGAAGCAAAACATAAAGAAAATACAGGTGGCGCAAGACTTTTGCACAGCACTGTATGTGACATAAAATAGGGACAAGCACAACAGTTCTGCTTTGATATTGCCAAAGGAATCAACTAATAACAAACTCAAATACAGCACTGAAAATGGAGACAAGTATTTTGTCACTTTCACCACGTGAACGCAGTTTAAACACTGCAGCGTTGCTCAGTATTAGTGCATAGTATGGAACTGGGTCACAGCATACAAGCACAAGCACAGCTGATTCCACAACATGTTTCAATTTAGGTCTGCAATCTCTCCAAAAAGATTAATGAATAATGTCTCCAGTCATCTGCAACGAGCAAAAACCTACAAAATATAGTATATATATTTTCTGCTGTTTTTATGCATACACCACTCATCAGGCAGGTCCAAACATAAAATATAGTTTAGTATGTTTTCTTTGGTGTTTGATGTTGTTCAGACACAGTCAATGCCTTCACAGCATAGAGCTTCTCAGTCCCTTCAGATGATGCAATTGATATCCCAGCAAAGGTTAGAAGATTTGCAAACATTTTACTCACTTAATTTCTGCTACAGGTTACAAAAAAGAGGGTCTCACAATATCACGCCAACAACCAATTCAAATATTCAAAACTGAGCTATTAAAGTCAGCCAGGTACAGCAATCCAGGTTAAAAAAAAACCTGGCAAAAGCCATCATGCAAATGTGACATGTTCTGTTGGTTCTCCTCTCAAGGGGAAGAACAACTGCTAGAGATCCACAAGCTGAGAAAAGCGAGGTTGCACAGGCTGGCTTGAAGATGCATAATGAATGACATAAGCTTCATATGCCAAAACCATATGAAAGCTTACCTTATATGAGAACATACATTCACAATTCTTGAGTTTGGACTAGGAGGGAGAAGAGAAGAGAAGAGAAGAGGGGTTAAAATGTTTACATGGAGTTATATGTGCACCAGGGAAAACAGCTGAGTTATTACTGAACTCTTTTATATGAGGAGTTAACCGTGGTGGTATAAAGAAGACACTGGAATCTGTGGAGAATATTTTAAGATGGAGAAATTGAATAATACAAACACAAAAACATCATATGTTACATATGTTATTGCCTCCTGTGGTGTGACTGGTGTTGGGATGGTGTGCTGTGATGATGAAGAGGATGGACTGGACTGAATAGAGAGAGGTGTGACAACACAAGGGATACACATCTGCGTGTTGTGGTGATGGAAAAGTGTCACCAGATATTATGTACACTGGACACATATGAAATGATTATTATTTATATATTCTCTCAAAATGGAGTCCATAGACCACTTGCACCAGGTGTTCGTAAGTTTAAGTGTAGTTAGTCAACAAGTGCAGATTTACACGTCACTTTATCAAAGTGGATTGCACAAAACAAAATAAATCTTATGCAGAGAAAACTGGTAAAGCTGACATCTGACATGACACCTAAACTTTAAAATGCTATACCAATAATGGTAAATGACCCAGTTGTTTGGCATACATAGTGTTGGCAAGCTGGATGTGTTCATAAATTAGCAGTTATTGGCAAATAGCACATTTGCCTACAAAGTTCCTTGGTTCAATCCCAGGCATAGAAGGAGACACAATTCACTTTGAGGTTGTATCTGGAAAGGCAACTGATGTATAATATCTGCCAAATTAAACATAGGTGCTACCCACTGTGGATATCCCTTGTGGATAAGGGAGCAGCTGAAAGTAGCTATTTGGAAACCTTCACCAATCTTTCAGAGTGACTGTTTGAAAACAGGTGTTGGGAAAAGGCCTCCAGTCCTTATAAAGTCAATGGGAAAACGGCTCTTTAACTTGACCTGTGAAAACACCTTCCTGTTTGAAATGACTCATTAAGTCTCAGTGATTCATTTTAATTATATTAAATAAATGAATGAAAAATTATTTCCAGTTTGTAAGTCTTGGTCATACAGTGTTTATCCAGGTTATGCTCACTGGCTAAAAGACTTGTGACTGACCAGTTTTTAGGCAATGCGTGTGTGGTTTCACAGTCAGATCCACCCCACCTCATCACATCTGGTTTCTAAACACCAAGATTGTAAATCTGAAAAACACGAGGCTTCAAAACGGGACTTAAAAAACCAGTGGGTGATGTCACATTCATCTTTTATACTGTCTGTGGTATTTATATTACTATGCACCTTTAGTACTTATAAGTTGCCTTTCTATTTAGGTGAGCATTTAAAGAACTTCAAGTTTGACAGCAAGTGTCATTTACCCAATAATGACCCGCTCGACCTCCTGAGCCACGTGCTGCCCTAAAACAGCAACTACCTTCCACATAGAACAGGGGAATAGGATTAACATGACACAAGGGAAGACAGGAGGACAAGATGGGCAAATATACAGCAGAAAGATATAAAGAGAGACAAGACTGACACAAACTGGGAACACAAAAGGGAATCGACTAAATAAACTTAAGGTCATTTGGAACTAAACCTAAGAACTGACTGTATGAATAAGAAAGCCATAAAGATTCTAATAAAAGCATTAGAAGATAAAACAAAACAAAACTTGTAAGAATCTAAAGTCCCATAAACACAGGAATCTGAAAATAAACAGAAATAGACATTCTTTATAGCTTTATAGTCATTAAGCTATAAAATGTAAGGTTAGACTGCACTGTACAAAAATCTGAAAACATAGAGACATTAAAGAGCATTCTTCAACAGTTATTCTTCTTCTGCTCTCCCGCTCTAACTTTTTACATTATTGCTGTGACACTTCTGTGTTTGAATGTGTTTTCTTTTTTTCAAGTATTCCGACCAACTTACACATTACTCAAGTCTAACACATTTGATAAGTTTTAATTGTGCAACATTAAAAAATACAACAAAAACATTTGGGAAACCAGACTCAGATAAACACAGGCACCCAAGGAGGAGGCCGGGGGTCATATCAAGGTCCGCACTGACCTTTGACCTCCAGTTTGCAGTCCACTTGAGCCTCTCCTAGTTCATTGATGGCCTTGCAGGTGTACATTCCACCATCATAGGGACTGGGCTTCCTGATCTCCAGAGTGCAGACTCCTTGGCTGCTAAACATACGGTAGCGTGGGTCGTCAATGATGGTTATCTTATTCTTCATCCAGATCACTTTGGGCTGCACATAGATACAGAAACATCAGCAAAGGACTCTGCTGATAGGACCACTTTTACTTTTAGTTCTTCCACTTACCCTTGGGTTGGCACGCACACTGCAGTTAAGAGTAGTGTTGTAGCCGGCCACGGCGAAAGTGTTGATAAGTGGCTGTGTGAACTTTGGCGCCTCCTTGAAGTCGTGGTCGTTGTACTCTTGTGTTTTCATCTGTAAGCCTGTGGGGGTAAGGGTAAAGGAATGGGGTTGTGCATGATACTGGCTCTGAGCGGTATCATGTGGGGTATTCCCTATGTGATGAGGGAAAGACAGTATTTTTTTATTTATCATCAGCTGAGACTGAGACATCATTGAAGGGCCTGTCAGTCATACACCGAACCCTTGGAGTTTTGCAAGTGAGGCTGTGAATCAGGCTCACTTTAGGGTGGAAAACATCACTGACAGTACCTTTCAGATAAGAGCTGTAAAAAAAAAACCAGTAACAACAACTTTATGGACGTGTTCGGCATGTAAGTAAAACGTGATTTCTTCCAGAGTTTCAGCTTTGGAAGCATTTTCCTCCATCTGAAATTAAAAGATTTGGTTTTTCACAGTAAATATTTTGATCTTACGGTACTCTCACCTACATTCTCATAAACACACAGTGTTTATGTACCTTCTTTGACAATGAGAGCACTCTTTTTGGTTTGGGTGGCGGTTTCACTCAGGCCACACATATTCTCAGAGAAGATCCTGAAGAAGTACTCGTTCCCAACTACCAGTTCTGTGATGGTAATGCAGTTGCGATGGTAATGCTCAATGCATGTGAACCATTCCTAAAAAGAGTAAAGCATGTGAGCTGAACACTCTGCAGATATAGCTTATCTAGAATGGTTTTCATTTGCTGTATGAGACTATCTTCTACCATTGTCTTTTTGTCTGCTTTTTGAATGGTGTAGCCTGTTATTGGGGCGTTCCCATTGTCCTTTGGAGGGGTCCAGACCAGAGCTACATTTCCACCCCATACATCTTCAATAGTCACACACTGAGGAGGTCCAGGTAGATCTAAAAATAGGAGAAAAAAAACATAAGCTGAGATAAGCTTTATTCCTTATAAAGCTCCACTCTGATGTCAATGAGCACTTCTTTTATCTTTCGTATGATCTTATAATGATTTTGCTCACTCACCTACAATCTGTATGTCAAGTATGGCTGTGTCCACATGGTTTTCAACCTGCACTGTCATGTCATACTTCCCAGAGTGGCTGCGCTCTGCTTTGCGGATGAAGATGATGCTGTCACAGTCTGTGTTACGGATGCTAACTTGTGAAGGCTCTATGGGGTTGCCATCCTTCAGCCAGGTTACCTTCGGTCGGGGTTTGCCCTGCACACAAATAGCAACATGAGCTCAGTATTCTGTTGAAGAGATGTGGAACATCAGTATAAGTGGCAGATTTACCATAAATGGCACCACAAGGTTGACTGTTTCTCCAACTTTGCGAGTGTAAGTCTGCTTCAAGTGCCGGGGGACGCGGATCTTGGGTGGTTCTGAAGAGCAGTTACACCAAAATGTTTGTTATAAAGGAACGTTTTATGATATCTTTTATGTCAGTATTAATTTAATTTGTTGCAGTGTTACAGCAGAACACATATAATGAACTTTTAAGAGCTCACCAACAACTTCTTTAACCAGGATAGCGTGCTGCAGGGTACGTGGAGCGCTAGCTCCAGCTGCATTGACGGCTTTGACACGAACTAAAATTTTACACCCTGGACTCAGACCAGTGATGGTGTACCTGGTCTTCTCTGTCAGCTCCTTGTTGGATATTACCCAATCATTAGCTGTAAGGAAAAAAGAATACAGTCCTGGTGAAAAATACATTTCTGACTGGTTGTGCATCTGTTTTGTGGGTTAGAAGAAACTGGTTTTACAGATTGGTTACATGCTACAGTTGGTCTATTTTTTTCTTTAGAATCTGTGTACATTAGCAGTTTTCATTGACAGCCAGTGCACTATTGTAAGTCTGGTGAATTATACTTCTATGATGTAAAATTATTATATATTTATTATGTATTTAAAGACACTGGCTGTTAATATATATATATATATCACTAGCCACTTCATTAGGTACTCCCTGCTAATGCCAGGTTGTACCCCCTTTGCCTTCAGACCTATCTCAGTTCTTTGTGGAACAGATTCAAAAAGATGTAGGAAACACTCCTCAGAGATTTTTCTCCACATTGACATGATGGCATCATAGAGTTGCTGCAGATTTCTCGGCTGCACATTGTGATGTGAATCTCCCATTCCACTACATCTAAAGGGTTGTTTATTGAACTGAGATCTGGTGCCTGCGGATTCAATTTAAGTGCAGTGAACTCATTGTCACATTCAAGAAACCACTTTCAGATTTGAGCTTTGTGATAGGGTGTGTTATCCTGATGAAAGCAGCCTTCAAAAGATGAGTAAAACTGGTCATAAAGTCCTGTGGTGTTTACTCGATGCTGCTTCAAGTTTTGATGTCTTGTGATTTCAAAGATGCTCTTCTGCATATCTTGGTTGTAACAAGAGGTTATTTGCATTACCGTTGCCTCCCTATCAAGTTGAAGCAGTTTGGCCATTCTTTTCTGTCCTCTGGCATCAACAAGGCATTTTCCACTCCGGGAACTGCTGCTCACTGGATATTTTCTCTTTTTCAGACCTGTAAATCCTCTTTTCTGTAGAGGGTTTACAGGTCTTTACTCCCCTCTGTGTTTACAGGTCCTCTCTGCGAACCCTAGAGATGATTGTGCAGGAAATTCCCAGTAGATCAGCAGTTTCTGAAAAACTCAGACCAGCCAGTCAGGTACCAACAACCATCCTACCTTCAAAGTCACTTAAATCACCTTTCTTCCCCATTTTGATGCTCAGTTTGAACTTCAGCGGGTCGTATTGACAATGTCTACATGCCTAAATGCATTGCATTGCTGTCATGTGATTGGCTGATTAGATATTGTAGTGCAGGAACAGTTATACCTAATGAAATGGCCTGGTATGCATACACAGCAACTTGGGATTTACTCTTTGTGTATATTTTCTGTATGTGTATCTATGGACTTTCACAATATTGCATTCAGTGTTTTTGTGCTCTCTCGCAATCAGTCTGGTCCTAAATCTCTGATTAGGTCAGAATTACAATACCAGCTGCATTTGATTGCAGTTTGTCCCCTTGTGTATGTATGCACATATGATATTTGCTTTTGTAGAATTTGTAAAAGGAAGGCCTGAGGTAAAAAAAATCTAACTCACTTCCTTCTATGCAATACTCCACTAAGTATCCGTCCAGCCCAGCAGCTCCAATGGTTTCAGGTGGACGCCACTTTACGGTCACAGTGGTGTCAGTAACATCATCCACGACCAGCATGGTGGGCTCACTGGTAACAGCTGTGTGGAGATAAAGGTTTTCATCACTTGGGTTTAAGGAGCGAATGTGAACAAGATGCGAAAACATCCATTTTGGCAAGTCATAAACACGTGACCAAGGCGCCTCTCACTTTAGCTGGTATGCCATCAGTCTCCCTGTCAGATCTCATTAGCCCCTGCTCTTGCTATCTATTCTTGTATTCTGAATCACATTTAACTCCTGCTGAACCCTCTGACAGACCTGATCTCCTAAACCTCTAATCCACAGATGATTTGGCAGCCATGATAAAGACATATTTAATATCCTCTAAAGCTCTTGCGTGTCCAGTGGAGGTCACAGTCAAAATGCTTGGGATAGTGGGTATGAGGGGGAACAGCTGTGTCGCTGGGGTACCAAGGGCAGATCAGACACGTACTATCACAGGACCCCACTTTAAAATTTTGCCCATTATAATAAAGCCTTATGTAAGAGTGTATTATTCTTTCTTAAATAGAATTTTGGCAGATCATAGATCATAGGTCAGGGTTTATGGTGCTAAGAAATGTTTGGGGGACTCACCGAGAGGAGTAAAAGCTTTGGAAGGTTCACTGGGTTTGGACACACCAATGGCGTTGACTGCAAAGATCCGCACTTCATAAGGCACTCCTTCAATCATCTTCTTGGGTTCAAATGTAGTCTCCTTGATCAGGTCAAAGTTCAGTCTCATCCATCTGGAGCTCTGCTTCTTTTTTCTCTCAATGTAATAGCCTTTAGAGGGCAGCCAGAAAGCTTGTTATTTAACATCAACACATGGATGTAAAGCTTAGTAACAAGTATGCTGCAAGGTTTACCTAATATTGGCGAGCCTCCATCGTATTTTGGAGGTTCCCATGTCATAGAACACCAATCACCACCCACCACTGGGACCAAGGGAGCTTCAGGAGGGTCGGGGATGTCTGAAGACAACACATGATTCAAAAATGATTCAAAAAGCAAGTTAAGAATTGTGTATTTTATATTTTGTTTGAAAGGTACACTGCACCGTCTGCACTGTCTTACCAACAACCTTGATTTTGACACTAGCTGTGGCCTCGCCAGCCTCGTTCTGCAGGACTATCTTGTAGTTTCCTGTGTCCTCCCGCTCAGTGACCTCAATTGTCAGACTCGTATGGTCGCTGTATGTCTCAGCGTGGACGCGGTGACCTGACTCAAGAATCACCTGAAGTAAAAGAGATTAAAGGCAAAAGAGACAGAAGAACTCGTGAGTATCATATGAGGACACAAAAACATTTTTTTTTTTTTCACAAATTAGTCTTTCTATGAAAAAAATAATATTTACATTATAACTCTAAATGTGATATTCACTGACATGGTACTAACTAGCTACCAAGCAGGTTACAAAAAACGTTAAAGGTTCAATCACACGAGGATGAAAATAAGACAGTAACCTCCTTGCAGCCAAAAAAAAATCGGTGGTTGCACTGAATTTTTTCACATTTAGTGACAGATGGCAAGTAGCTTCAGTGACTGCTTTCGATCGCAGGCAACCTGTCTCCAAATAATTACAGTCCAACACAGTCAGCAATCATGCTTAGACAGATTAGAGGTGTGTAAATAACCAAAAACAACTCAAATAAACCAAAATTATAAATGCAGACAGATTGACAGCACTTTGCAATCAGTCTGACTCAGTCTGCACCAATGACTCAAAGTGTCTTTGTAATAGGGGACTCGACTCAGCTGGCTGCCTTCTGGTTGTATTCCTATATAAAAGCAATGTTATCGAGTGCCTCTGTCATTTGGTAGTTACATTTCTGTCCTGCAGCAACTACGCCACTATTTGTGGAGGTATTTCTGTTTCAGATCTCTGAGGTTCTGGCTGAACTCTGAATGTAAATAGTTAATGTGAATTTCTGCAGACAGCAAGAGATTTGCAGTTTTTTCATCACTGTTAATTGGTGTATGACCATGAATGGATTGCATATAATTGCCAAGCTGACCCCATTCAATTTCAACCTGATAGCAGACTGACTCCATCATATTGCCATTTTATCACCATCTTGGCATGCCAATTTCACTTTCAGAAAGGCAGCTGACTACAAGTGGCTACAAGCAACCATTTCAAACACAACAAGATTGCAGGTCATTTCACACAGTCACAATAATTTGTCATGCCTCAGTGTTCAATGACAGTTTTGCCTAGTGTTGCTCTAGTACAGTACACATGCATATAACCATAGATATATATTTCATTCTTTAATTTAAAGAAAAAAAATTACGGTTATCATCAAAAATAGTGTATCACAACACCCATACTCCTTTTAAGAGGCAAAAAGTCCACTGGAGTGTCAGTTCTGACTAAACAACAAAAGGATGATAACTGAATATAATGAATGATACAAATTAATATAGCTATGAGTAATATAGCCATTTTTTAATGATTCAAAGTGCATAAAAAAATACGGTTACTATAGACAGAGCAGTTTTGAGTTGGGCTAAGGCGCTGTTGGTTTCTGTGTTTGTAGTGGGGTGAGTACAGAATCAAAGGGCCTCACCCTTTCACCCTTCATCCACACCACTCTGGGTGCTGGTTCTCCACTGATTGGGATCTCTAAGCGGAGTTTATTTCCTGCCACGACAGTTACAGTGTTGTCTGGGAAGTTCAAACTCTCCAAGTGTACCCTCGGAGGGTCTGCAGAAAATCAAACGAGGTCATTAGAAAAGAGAGAAAGCATAAAGAGCGATATAAAGGAGAAAAAAAGCTCCGGTCCAGTGAAGCTTAGTTTTTGTACCAATGATGTGGATTTTGGCAGAAAGGCTCTGTGAATACCCCTCAGGTACGAAAGTGTAATCTCCTGCATCGTGAAGGGAGCTGGCTGCAATTTCAAGTCGGTGGACTCTGAAAAAACAGAAATGTGTGAGACAAGCGTTTAATAAATACAGCTTTGACTGAAAAGAGTTCCATACCAAGGTCATACTTATTTCTGTGTATGATGTTGATGCGATCGCTGGGCTGGATCAGCTGTCCATTTCTGTACCAGCGGCCTGGGACGTTTCCTGGGTAAATCTCACAGTGCAACTTGATGGGCTGACCCAGCAACACCGTCATGTCCTGCAGGTCCTGGTACACCTTCAGCGGTTTCACTAAATAAAGTATAGAGGAAGACCAGGATAGAAGCTGTTTCTTTAAGAAAGCATGCAACCAGTGGAAAGAATTTAAATACAGAGAAGATGCTTCGTACAGTCGACTTGTATATGAGCCTCAGAGGTGCCACCAGAGGCCATGATGGAGTATGTCCCAGTGTCGTCACGTGAGGCGTCATCAATCACCAAAAAGTGTTTAGTTCCCTCACACTTAACTCGATATCTCGAGCGCACCCCTGTTGGAACCTCAACACCATTCTTCAACCTGAAGGAGCATTTGAAATAGTCACAAACTGACAAATAAAGCAGTAAACAATTTACAGTTGCCAAACATGATGGTTTGGCAATCATGACATTAACCCCATCCATGATAATAATGGAGACATGATAATTTATTGAACGTACCCAGCAGTGGTACAAATGACTGGATGAGACAAAGAGGCAACTTCTGAAGGAGCTATTCGATTTTAGCACATCCCAAAGATTCACATAATCAGCTTCACTTTTTGGGCAAATAAAAAGCAATCTCAGATCGAACAGGCTTGTACTATAGGCTCTAGGCTTGATGGGTGCATCACTTTATCTATCTCTTTTCTGGCTCTAATGCATCCACACAGCTTGTTTAGGTTTGTGTATGTATGTGTATGCATGTGTAGCTGTATATATCCACGCGTGTGTGTGTGTGTGTGTGTGTGTGTGTGTGTGT